>AP025054.1:5255949-5292053 GCA_036186865.1 Eustoma russellianum
GGGTGATGTTTGTCTGCCTCTTATCTTTTCTAGACTTTAGCAATAATTTTTACTGTCGTTGAGATATACTTGGTATAATAGTTGTTGTTGTAATGTTTTCGAGAGACCCATCAAAGAGTAGATATTCTTTTATTTCTTCGTTTATCTATCTGTTACACTAGATAATATCATAATATATATATTATTTTGGTCTCAAACAATGTATTTGTTTAATACATATGACATGTTTTCACCAAATATCACATATGATAAATAGATGATGTGACAAAATACCTCCTTTTCTTACGAAATTTCTGTCTTTTTTATTTGCTTTTTTATTTCATCAGCAAAATCCTTGGTATGAAATCTAATTTTGTTTCTTTCTTTTTCTTATTAAAAAAGTTACTATTTATATGATGTCGATAGTTGTATTTGTAAGGTACTTAATGTATGACTTTAAAACGTATCTCAACTGGTATAAGTAGTGAATTACATCCAATTACAGTTTCAAATCTTGACAGTCAGAACATAGATATCGTCAGTTTCAGTATATGGTGATTTAGGTTTGAGCTTAAGCTCTGTGTGGTTACATAGTCTTGTGCTTCTTGTCTAGTAAACCGCTGAGTATTTGATTTACATCTTATATAAATCCAGTACGGAATAAACTTGATGTTTTCTTGGACAAAGTGAACACGTTTAACAGCTGAGTCCACCTTAGCAGATGATAAGGTTCCTGTGAGAAAATATTTGAGCAAAACTCCACGAAGGGTCGGCTGAGTTGTCCATTTCCATGACATTAATATTACATAAAAGAAGCTGGTGATAGATGAAGGAAAATTCTCAATTGGCATTTACTTTAGCTTTGGCATCAAGAAAGATATGAATTGCTATTATATATCTTTGAGAGTGATGACACATGATAAAAAGGACGATCCATACCATTGAAATCAAAAGAAATGCATCAAGTCCCCTTCAATGTCATGGCAATTTCTAGAAATCAAAGTCTACACGGCTTTCTAATTAGCCAAAATAAATTGTGATGCAATTTTCATCGTGGGTTATCGGAAAATAACGTTTATGTGTTTCTAATATATGAGTATGGTTGCGTACAACCGACCCTCCCATACCCCGTCGTAGGCGGGAGCCTCTAAGGCAATTGGGTCATGTTGTTGTTGTTGAGTGTGCCACCTTTTTACAAGGAAAAAATGGCAACTGCAAAAAAAAAAAAAAACAAGGGATTCAACTCAAGTCTCTAAGATTGGAAATATGTTACTCAACCGTTAGACATAAAGGTTTTTTCGGAAGAAAATGACAACTTTCTTAACTCTATCCTTTGAAATAATAGTCGTTTTTCAAGTTCCATTTCTGGATTTGGCCACCAGCTCTCATAATCACTATGGCTATGATGATAACACATGGATATACTCCACCCAACCTTACCATCGTTTTGTAATGAACATCAACATCATGGAAATGAGTTAAAAAAAAACAAGGCCTAGGGAAATGGTTGATGGATCTTAGGATGTCATTTCCTCAATTCTGGTATTGCCCTTTTCATTTCTCCCACACAACAACCACAACAACTAACCATTACGTTAGAGACTTCCGCCTATGACAGAATATGAGGGGTCGGATGTATGCAATCATACTCATGTGTATGTTAAAACATACGAAGGTCACACCTGATCATCAAATTGAACCGGTGGTTAAGTTTATCAAACACGTATTGACGAGGTCGGATTGTCTCGCCAAGGTAAAAGTAGAAATATCCGGAGCTAGGCCGTTGATGGCCGTTAGCTTTCCGTCAACTGTCCTCCAGGGAAACCTGAGAAAAGAAAGAGCACGTTAGGGTCCCAGGGCGCTGCCCCGGGAAAACCCTCCGACGCTCAAGTCAGTTGTGGGCATTTTATGCGAATGGCTTTAACTGAAATATAGGTTTGACGGAACCTGTTTGAGGTCGGCCAAAATGTGGGCCGAGCTGGGGTGTCTTTTTCTCTAGATCGGGAAGAGCTTGACTTCTTTCTGTTACAGAAGCTCTTTTATAGGGGACGAAGCTGGTAGCTGTGTGTCCCAGATGGATGAAATGAGGACGTCTGGCTAGCCTGCATGATGGCCGTGCAGCTGTTTAGGATGGTTATGCTGGCTACTTGCCTCTGCATGATCGACATCTGGAAAGTCAAGATTGCATGTTGGCCACGTAGCATACAGCACTGTGACTGTTGTAAGTCCGGCCGAGGTCAGTAATCAGAGACCCGTGGCCGAGGTGAATTATTGGCACCTAGGACCTGACTGGATTCCTTTGACCGAGATAGGCCTTTGACCGAGGTGAAATCCCTTGACAAAGTTCTAAGGCCGAGACAAGATCCATTGGCCGTGGTATGACCATTAAGCCGAGGCGAAACCCTTAGGCTGAGGTGGTCACTATGGCCGTGGTGGACTGTTAGTTCCAATAAGGTGCTAACCATATAGCTGAGATGGATTATCTGTTCGTCTCTGACTTGACCTGTTATTGGGCCGAGCTGCAGTACTTAGCCATTTCTATGTCCTTGCTGGATGTTGACCGTTATTGACTAACAGGTGAATTTCTTGGTATCATCATTTGCCCCCCAGATTAGGCTGGCCGAGCTGACCTGAGGTCAGGCTGATCTGATGATGTCGTTGGCGCTAGCCGAGGTGTTACTCTTGAAACCAATCATTTCACGCTTATCAAGCGTAGTGTACGAAGCGTCAGTTCACAGCTATACTGATTGGATTAATTTGTTCTGCGCAATTATGGCCTACGCAAATCGAGGCGACGGGGTTCAGCTTTTACTCATGTCGGTTCAGGATTCGAGGCCAATCTTAACGACGGCGTGAGAATCGAGGTCGGCCAACCCGAGGTGACCTTTGGAGTAGCAGAGATTTCTGCCTATAAATAGGTCTCCTCCTCTCATTTTTAACTTTTACCTTCTGCTTACTCTCACTCTTAGTCTTCCCGGCTTGCTTCCTTCTCCGGCATTCATCCTACATACTCCGGTCATCTCCTTCCTTCTTTTCCGGCAAATCGCCTGTAAGTCTTCTCTGCTAGCTTTCATGTCTTCGGCTTCTGATTCACAAAATCGCTCCGAAGGAGCTTCTTATGTTGGTAATGACGGAAACTGTAGTTCCTCATCGGAGAAGACGGTTGTCTCTGAGAACCGTCCTCCGGCTCGGCTTCTGGCTGGTGCGGTGATGTTGCCGGCCCCAGTAGCCGGCTCCGCCGAGCAGAGCTGTAACTATAGTCGAAGTTTCGCCGGAGCAAGCTGAAACTATTCCTGCTCCGGAAACTGTCACAATTCCCCCAAAATCTAGGGTTTCAGCTCTGCCGGTAGGGGTCGTTTACCGGGGGTCCCCCTCAGCCGAGGTCCAAGAATCGTTTTGTACCCTGTCCGAGGTGGACATAACACTGTTGTGTGATAGGTACGAAATTGATGTTGATCAATTCGACCCCCCTTCCTTCGTCCAATCAAACTGCCTATGACCCTCCTGCGGGGTATGAGGCTATTTATGAGGAATACTTCTATTCTGGGTTTCGTCTCCCATCCCAGTCTCTCTGTTTCGAATTCTTCATTCCTATAACCTCAGGCTTCCTCAAATCAAACCCAATAGTTTAAAAATCATTCTATCTTTTCTGCTCTTCCTTAGAGCATCCGAGATTCCCTTTGACCAGAGGATCTTTAGGAGCTTGTTTGCTTGTCGATCTTCTGAGAGTTGGTATTATTTTACCAAGAGAGTGACTCCTGAAGATTTTCACTATGTTGTCCATATACCTACCTTTAAGAACTGGAAAGGTAGGTTCTTTTACATCAAGAAGTTAGGACTACCCCAACTTGATGTATGGAGATCAGGCAAAGCTGACAACATGAAGCCGAGCCCAGAATTTTGTGATGAGGCTGCCAAGTTGTATACCTCGCCTGTAGTCATTGACTGGCATAGAGTTAATGACTCAGTACTGAAAGCAGCTGACCTGAGCTCCTTAGCTTCAGGTCCCCATTATAAACCCCTATCTCCAGAGAATTTGGCAATAGTCCGGGGTATGCTCTGGTACTTGTGCTCCTTTTTCGTTCTTTATCTGCCTCCAGCTAAATCTGTATACTCTATGCAGATTCCATGGCTCCCGGAGGCAAAGAATTTGCAGCCAAGATTGCTAAGGCTGCATCCCGCAAGAAAACTCAAACTGCTAAGGCAAGGGCCGAGGCGGCTCAAGATCTGCCCCCAGCTGAAGGCATTGCCGAAGCCGAGGTGAACCAAGCAATTACAATTGCATCTGAATCAACCAATCCAGGTATTTTGTATTTCCTATCCTGTTGATTTGTTCCCTTGGGTAGTTTTCCTTACTCGGATCATGATAGCAGAGGCAAGGGCCGAGGTCCCTCTAAAAGTGCAGCTCCAGTTGACCTCGGACAAACCCAACAGCATGAGAGCTCTGTTCTGGGGAAAAGGCAAAGGGAAGATATCCCCATTCCTGAAGCCGAAATCCCACCTACTCAAGAACAAACTGTGATGGTGGGAGAGTTTGATGAAGCCGATACCGTGTTAGTCCAGCCGTGGCCAGAAAGATGAACAGCTTAATACTGCCTCTGGACAGACAGCGTGTTTCAAACGCATCCTGGAGCAACTTGGTCAACTCTGTTCATATCAACTCTGCCATGGTATGAACTAACTTGTACTGTTATATCCTTTGGGGTTTTACTAACATTTTGGTAAACCAGCTGAAGGTACAATTATGTGAGCTCATCAACCGAGTGAAGAGCTCAAAACATGGCCGCCAAAGTTCAAGAGTCTGAAGCAGCTTCCAGGACATCACGTCCTTGAAGGTTGAAAATGACAAGCTCCGGGGACAAAAGGAAGAGGCCGAAGTTAAGTGGGCTACGGCTAACTCCTTGGTCGCCGAGCTGGAGAAGAGGAATGCCGACCTGGAGGCATGTTACAATCAAGTGATGGCTGAGTCTGGGCAGAAAGATGCCGTAATCAAAACTCTGCAAGAGAAACTGGAGCAGCAAGCATCAAGTTTTGCAACTCAGCTTGCAGCGGCCAAGTCCGAAGCAGTGGCTGAGTTCAAGAAGTCTGAACTGTTCGAAGAGAATATGGTGCTGCTGCAAGGCCCAGTTATGCAGATGGGCCAGACAAAAGCCATTGACGTCTGCGCTGAGGTATGCCCCCAGCTAAATAAAGATGACCCCAGGCTGGTTGAGCTCTATAACATCAATGCTGAAGCCGAGTTCGAAACTCAATTTCAGAAGTTCACTGAAGGGGCTGACTTACGCGAAGACGAAGAACAAATCTAGTTTGATTGTAATATATAATCTTTGCCTTCAATGAAAATTCCAACTTTTGACTTAAATTTTGTTTTGCTGAATTTCCTGAACTTCAAACTCTTATTTGCTGGAAATCGCATGTTGGCCTTACCAGTCTTAAACAAGTTCGTTTAAAACTGTGCTAACTAATATAACCGAACTCTTCAAGTTTAGTGGCCGAGATCAGGTGCCGGCCCCGTTAGTCTTATCCGAACTCAGTTTTGCCGAGGTCGTAGGCGGCCTTACTAGTCTTGGATAAATTCGTTTCGAAGATGCTTGTCCACAAACCAATGTATTACTGAGTCTTATTAAGTTCTTACTTGCCGAGGTTGAACGTCGGTCTTATCAAACCTGCTCAGTTTAATAAAAAATTGACAAAATAAAAGTTACCTTGCCATGCTGAGTTTAAATAAGAGAATCTCGTGATGCCTTGGCCGGATCCCATTTAAAGGGATAATTCTGAGCATATCCGATGTATGCTAGCCGGGGTGAGATATAGAGATTTGCCCCGTATCCAGATTTGCCAAAGTCATACGAGTTTCGAGCAGGTTGGTGTCCCGAGCTGGCCGAGATGTAACTTCAACCCTCAACCGAGACCTTTCCCGAACCTGCTGAGAAGAAATCTTTAACCCTCTGGCGGGCTCTTTCCCCAGAGCCTGCTGAGGAGAATTTTTAACCCTCTGGCGGGCTCTTTCCCCAGAACCTGCTGAGGAGAATTTTAACCCTCTGGCGGGCTCTTTCCCCAGAACCTGCTGAGGAGAAATTTTAACCCTCTGGCGGGCTCTTTCCCCAGAACCTGCTGAGGAGAAATTTTAACCCTCTGGCGGGCTCTTTCCCCAAACCTGCTGAGGAGAAATTTTAACCCTCTGGCGGGCTCTTTCCCAGACCTGCTGAGGAGAAATTTTAACAAGAAACTTCAATTCCGCAAAGCTGTCCACAACATTGAGTTGGATGAACACAAACTTTTTATTGCTGAGAAGTTTCATGCACCATAAGGTGACTGTTGTATAGGCCAACTATAAGGCCGAACTGGGGTTTTTCAGATGTACGCGAAAATTGATCCCCACTTTGAACTCAGTTAACATCAAGGCACCTAACTTGCTGTTTTTCCAACTCAGAGCTGTCGCTCAAATTGGCGTCCACCTCAGGAATCAACCAAGTCGGCTCTGCTGCGCGGGGTTCAATCTTGGATCATGAAACTGCTGCAGATGGCCGAGCTCAATTTGGCGAGTTGCCTACAGTCTTCTGTATCATGCCCTATATCATGATGATATAGGCAGTAGAGTTGTGGATCCCTCTTATGGAGTGGCCCTGCAAGGGGCTTAGGTTCCTTTGCCAAATTCCTCTTCCTCATATAGGAGAGGATGTGAGCTTTTGAAGCCAACAGAGAGGTCCTTTCTCTGCCCTGACTCCGAATTTTGACAGATACTCTTTCTTGCCGTGAGGCCTGGATATGTGTTCCAGAATTGGAAGGCCGAGATGAGGTCGAAGGGCACTGTATGGTCTGATAACCAGACCTCCGTGGTAGGTATCCTGTTTCAGTTATAATCTCGGCTTGACATTCAGAATGATATCCTGGCCGAGATGGAGAATACTCCAACTGCTGAACACTGGTACTGCCAGGAAAGGGTCTACTGGTACCTTCTGTTAAGGCTTCCCTCTTAGTTCCATAACAGCTTGGAACGCTGCCGGATTTTGAGCTACATAGTGTACAGCTCTCATGTGTTCTTCATATGAGAATATGATAGGAGTTGAAAACTTTGACTCCTTGGAACATTGTGCAGTCAGAGAAGACTTTTGATAGTCCTCTTCACTCATCTTTTTCTCGATAGCTTCCAAGGTCAGTTAGAAAGACTTAGTCACTGGAGGAGCCTTTTGTAGATATTTCGTATGTGAGTGGGACCCGGAGGTTCAGGCCCTTCCTTCTAGCGCCAATTTGACGAGGTCGGATTGTCTCGCCAAGGTAAAAGTAGAAATATCCGGAGCTAGGCCGTTGATGGCCGTTAGCTTTCCGTCAGCTGTCCTCCAGGGAAACCTGAGAAAAGAAAGAGCACGTTAGGGTCCCAGGGCGCTGCCCCGGGAAAACCCTCTGATGCTCAAGTCAGTTGTGGGCATTTTATGCGAATGGCTTTAACTGAAATATAGGTTTGACGGAACCTATTTGAGGTCGGCCAAAATGTGGGCCGAGCTGGGGTCTTTTTCTCTAGATCGGGAAGAGCTTGACTTCTTTCTGTTACAGAAGCTCTATTATAGGGGACGAAGCTGGTAGCTGTGTGTCCCAGATGGATGAAATGAGGACGTCTGGCTAGCCTGCATGATGGCCGTGCAGCTGTTTAGGATGGTTATGCTGGCTACTTGCCTCTGCATGATCGACATCTGGAAAGTCAAGATTGCATGTTGGCCACGTAGCATACAGCACTATGACTGTTGTAAGTCCGGCCGAGGTCAGTAATCAGAGACCCGTGGCCGAGGTGAATTATTGGCACCTAGGACCTGACTGGATTCCTTTGACCGAGATAGGCCTTTGACCGAGGTGAAATCCCTTGACAAAGTTCTAAGGCCGAGACAAGATCCATTGGCCGTGGTATGACCATTAAGCCAAGGCGAAACCCTTAGGCTGAGGTGGTCACTATGGCCGTGGTGGACTGTTAGTTCCAATAAGGTGCTAACCATGTAGCTGAGATGGATTATCTGTTCGTCTCTGACTTGACCTGTTATTGGGCCGAGCTGCAGTACTTAGCCATTTCTATGTCCTTGCTGGATGTTGACCGTTATTGACTAACAGGTGAATTTATTGGTATCATCACGTATCGCATGAGCGGAACATGCTGACATTTGTTCTAACTTCTTATAGTGCATGGTGTACTGTGGGAGAGGGCAATGCTTTCATTATCTGCCCAGAGTTGTAGCTAGCACGACATTACTTGAGACCTGCATCGCAAACCGCTTTAAACAACAACATTATCTGATTATCTTAGAGTCTCTCGTCTATAGCAAGATATAGGGGTCGAATGTACGCAACCATACTCATGCATTAGAAACATACAGAAGTTGTTTCTCGATAACCCATAATGAAAATTGTGTCGATCAACTGCTACTTCACAATATAATAAACGCAGCCAATTTAGTGAGTCATTTTGGTTTTTTTCCATCATATTCCAAAGTCAATGAAGAGTGTGTCTTTGCAAAACCCCAGATCCATCAAGAATATTTTTAAGTTCTCAGGCATATGGTCAAAAAATAAGTAAAGGTGGCCTCACCATACAGTCGAATTTCCGCACTAAAATAATGTTTAAACACACTGTTATGACAAGTACATAACAATTTTTATTCACACAACAATTTTTATTCTTATAAACAATCCTGTAAGCAGTTTCTGAACATAGACATGTTGTATTGCAAGAGATGAAGAGAAAATACCACACCGATAATTTCAGTTTCTTCCGGTAATTTATGTCGTGTAATGCCTATTACAAAAACAATGGTACAAGTGTGTTCTGACTTCAATCAACTGCTTGTCGTGATTGAACGAACACAATTTATTATATCCGTCCGGCAAAAAATGACGATATTCTATAGTCTCTAGAAATGATCATACTCTTATTTCACAAAGGTCCCAAAGTAAAAGATGCATCATAATACTAGAAAATAATTTGATATTTTGCCTTTAGTTTGACTACAACACACTAAGCATCATACATAAAACAGCACACGTCTTGAGCAATTGGCTAGCATTCTCAGTTCTTTACGGTAGTCACGTGCCTCAAAAGCATATGAACAACATCGTGAGAAATTCTTTCCGACTCTTCCTTGAGATGTTGAATCTTTGCATCAGTTTCTTGTTCAAGGCGCTTCACAATAGCGCCTGAGTCTCCACTACTCTGTAAAAAACAAGGTCAATGTCCTTTCACTGTAAAGACGCGGCACCAACCAAGAAGAGGGGGTATGACTCATTTGAAAGAAATTCAAGATCAGGTAACCGGTAATGCAAACTGTTTCAAAACTTACTCACACACAGGGTCCCTTGAACCACGAACCGAAAGGATAATATGGTATAGATAAACATAATGTTAATCATACAAGTATAATGTTTAATATGGAATAATGTATTGACCCCAAAAGCGAAATATTGGACACCAGAAACGAGTAGCTATAATGCCATATAGCAAGTCCTTACTCTACAAAAACCAAATAACTTATATTTTAAGTCATTCCAGCCACAAGCAAGATCTGGCAATCCTTGTAATTGCATGAAACCTCTATACCCTGTATTAATGCATTTTACCTCAGCAAGTCTTCTCCGGAAATCAGCTTCCATCTGAGCACGGAAATCTGAAATTTCCTTTTCGGCCTCCTCTTTTGCCTGTTTTAGTCTTGACTGCTTTGCTGCAAAATGCAAAAAACATTGTCAGACATTCACATATTCTAGGGTGGAAAACACTAACAGTTGTGCAGCCAAAGAAGAAATAGTCATTTTTTTCATCTTCTGCTTCATGATTATAATCAAGAATTAAACTAAATCACATTTCCCTAAAAAAATTTAAATCAACTTTTCATAGTCATATTTTCTCGGCATAACAAAAACAACATTTTTGCAAAAATATGACATTACTATAAAACCGATACTAAAGAGCGTAAGAAGAATTAAAATGTATGCCATTTGAATATTTTATACTATTGGTACAAAATATTCTATGCCAGGACGGTCAACTACGGAAGCAATACACATTTTAAGGAGATTGATGGAGAAGTATAGGGAGAAGAAGCGCGATCTACATATGGTTTTCATCGATCTTGAAAAAGCGTATGATAGTGCGCCACGTAGACTGATATGGGATAGTCTAGATGCAAGAAGGGTACCTATAAAGTTATAGACATAATCAGGGATATGTATGATAGGACGAAAACAACCGTTCATACACCTGTAGAGAATACAGACTTCTTTCCGGTAGAGGTATGCCTCCATCAAGGGTCCGCTTTGAGCCCATTTCTTTTGCAGTTGTTCTGGACGAGTTGTCAAAGCCGATCCAAGAGACAGTTCCATGGTGTATGTTTTTTGCGGACGATAATGTATTAGTCGCGGAAAGTAGACATAACATGTGTATGAAACTAGAAGAGTGGCGAGGTGCTTTAGAAAGAAAAGACTTAAGGATTAGTCGTTCTAAGACTGAGTATCTGCCCTGCGACTTCAGCAGCATAGCCGACGATGAAAATAGTCAACTCACCATCGAGGGTTAAGTGGTCCCAAAGGTAAGTAAGTTCAAGTACCTAGGATCATTTGCACAACAAGATGGGGACATAGAGTGACGTAGCACACCGAGTTCAGGCAGGTTGGTGTAAGTGGAGGGCGGCCTCAAGGGTGCTGTGTGACAAGAATTTTCCAACTAAATTAAAAGGAAAATTTTATAGGGTGGCAGTGCGGCCGGCAATGTTATATGGAACAGACTGCTGGGTCATCAAGAGGACACAGTTGCAAAAGATGGAAGTGGCAGAGATGAGGATGTTGAGGTAGATGTGTAGGCACACAAGGCTAGACATGATAAGAAATGAGATATACAGAGAAAGGTTAGGGGTGGCTAGTATAACGGATAAGATAAGAGAGGGAAGACTAAGATGGCTTAGGCATGTCAATAGGAGACAAACAACAGCGTCTGTCAGAGCCATTGAAAGCCTCACTGTAGAAGGAAAGAGTAAAGGCAGGCTCAAACTGATATGGGATGAGTAGATTAGGCATGACTTACTAGAGTTGCATCTCTCTGAGAACACGGTACATGATAGGAGGTCATGGAGGCAAAGGATTAATGTTAAGGAGGGGTAGACATAATAAGGGCAACTTAAAGCATACTTAGAGAATTACATAGTCTCTACACTTTAGGTTGATTTGCATTTTTTTTGTTTTTGGTCTTTGTTTTTCAACTATTTAAATGCATATTCATTGTTGACTATTTTAATATCATAAGATTTTGATTTATTTTTAAATAAAATCCATCCACTAGTACATATTCCTATTATTGTACTATATATGCAGGTACATATAGAGTCAGGGTCTCACTGGAAGCAAACTCTCTATCCCTCGGGATAGAGGTATTGTTTGACTGCCTCTTACCCTTCCCAGACCCTAGCGATAGCTTATACTGTCGTTGGGATATACTATGAATGATTATTGTTGTTGTCGTATACTATTGGTATTGGAACTTTATTGAGTAAAAATTCCAAATAACTATAATCCAAACTAAAGTCATATGATTCAAATCATGATTATAATCGTCTCCCAAACAGTGGTGGCAATCAAAAATGATATAACTAAAAAGGGATAATGCCTGCAATCCAGAAGGCTGAAGATTTAAGTCAGTTCCACACTAGCAGTCAATCACACACCCCAGGTCCCAAGTTTGTGGGTAAATAACTCTGCAGACATCTTGCACACAATATTTTTCATGTATAAATTACAACTAGAAGCGCTAAATTGTTATATGCTCTTGCCTTGAAATCTAGAAATTTGATATGAGTGTAGTTCAGCAGTGTCCAAAATTGACAAAGTCCAACCAAACTTGTGACATTTAAAATACTAACTATAACAGTGACATAACCCATACAAGAAAGTCTAAGTGCAAAAAATGGAAGAAGCCTAATCTCATGAGAGTTAAAACACAGTTTCTTACGAGCCAGGATTAGTACCTGCTTTAGCAGCATTGACAATGTGTTGGGCTTCCTGTTCTGCTGCTAATAGCAGTTGAATCCCATTTGGACTTCTGTTAGACTCCATATAGTTCACAGGCAAAACTCAAAGGAGCTGCACAAATATATGAAGCAAACAAAACTGATTAGTGATGAGAAACAGACGATACTTAGAGTCACGGACCCAAAGACAATTCTTAAAATGTCTTCATACTGGTTCCATGCGAGAAACATGAGATTTAAATTAAAGTGCAGATACACAAGAATAGACACCACGTAGGGGTAGCGTGCAATCCAACGAATTCGAAAGAATTGAAAGAGGAGCCGTATGAGGTGAAAATCTCATGATCCTATTTGCCCGTTGTACATTGCTAACATCAGGAAATGAAATAATCGAGAATCTCTAGTAACCGGCCATTTGGTCGATCTGATACTTAGTTAATTCTTTTATCTTTATGTTCCCACTGATACCTAATCGATAACGAACCTGAATGGCACTATGACGTTCATTTTTGAAGAATGGGTTCTTTCCAGGACAAATAGCGTATATAAGATCGGAATGACCTTGGGGAAACAATCCATATTTTATCACCACATCTGGCCCAACATGCAAACAAGCACCAATACCCATTCCTCCCCAACATAACACAAAAACGAAATTTTTTTAAAAAAAATCCCACAACACAACCACACAGATAAAGACAAACAAATGGACATAAAAATCTAGCCCAAAATATTCAATGTACAATGAAGATTGTACATCTAAAAGACATCGTCGAATAAGGAAATAGTCCAAACCTCCATTAGTTCTCACTTCTCAGGAAAGCACTAAGCTTGCAGATTATCCAAATTGTGACCCAAATAAACAGAATGAGAGCAAGATTGCGATAGATATGTTCTAGCTTCAGATTTGGTGCTAACCATGGTCGTACATCCCCTTAATATTGTCATGAACAGGGGGAAAGAAAGGAAGCAAAGAAACTAGATATTTACTTATTAACTATGAAACATCGTTACAGAGAACAACTAACTTAAATGTAGTCTGCGGCTAATCAAATCAAGTTTGGAAAGGACATGTCCTGAGATACCAAATAAAAGTCCAACCAGCACAATGATATTACAAAATGTAATCCCCTAACCATGGTGATCTCAGAGCAATGAATCTGAGCCTAACAGAGGAGGCGGGTAAATCAGTTTCGTGAAGTATCAAGCATGCAATTTCCTTCCTAAAAAGTTTGCTTCGTTCTTGCCCTTTCCTTTTCTCCCATCCCCCTCTTTCCTTCCGACATATAACATATCCTGTCAACAAGTTCGTAGTTATGCAGATCAAGGCATTCATTCTCCCTAAGAACCCTTTGTCGTTTTCCCAATCTAGCATCTGTAGACGACAAGTTTGTCACTACGTGGATCAAGGCATTCTTTCTGTCTAAAAACCCTTTGTCCTTTTCCAAATCTAACATTTCTAGCCCATAAGTTTGTAACTATTGTGGATACAGGCATTCTTTCTCTTTAATCAATTTTCTCATCTAGCATTTCAAGCCCACATGTTCGTGAGTGTGTGATCCCAATCTGTCCGAGAAAAATATCTAGAAATTCTATAATTAGCACAAAAATAATCCTCAAGACAGAAATAGATATGAAAATTTTCTCCTAAATACGAAAGCCAATTGCCAGACTAAGTTATACAACTAGCAAGTTGACCTTATTAAATGCTTCCAAAACACTGTTAATTGCATCACCCATTGAGTCAACACGAAGCAAACTTCAAGAACTCCAGTTCCCTTTATTGCAGTTCACAAGTCTTAACAATACATCAAATGGAAAGAAGACAAAAGGAAAAGAGTAAAGATCAGCATAGGTCAGTTCATGTTAACATAGCACAAACCTCCACCCACCTAAAAAGAAGGCAAGTTTTATGTATGATAGATATATAAAGCAGGGCAAACAAACACTCCGTTTTGAAGTGGGAATTCTGTAATTCCACAGCCATATCCACTAGCTATTGTTAGATCATGATAACGATTACAGTCATAATAACCAATGCGTGATGCCATTAAGGCACCATAGAATTTTCCCTATTTAAACATGACGGAAGCATACATAATCACATATTTCAGAAACTACACTCGCTATAAATACTTTCTGGTAAGCTGAAAAGAATTACTAGGGAAGTTCTCATATGATCAAGGAAATAAGTGAAGCTAAGAGCTCCTACCTAGATTCACCTAGGCAACCCGAACACTCAACCCTAGACCCTTCTATATGCCTCCGCGACTCAGATACACATAGGATCTCCTCATGCATTCAATCATCTTCCAACATAATTACTAGTAGGATGACACCATATATGCTGAATTCTCGTAAAGCTAATATATCTACTATAGATCCACAAACTGCAAAGCACATGGAGATGCTATGAGACTCGGATATCAAAGCAAGTTCATATCAAAGCACATATCAACTAAAAACCATAAATACAAAAGCAAAGGAACACATAAAAAATTTAAATAACGCAACTACTTCAGTCAATAAACAGGACAGATCAATAAGATAAGCAGTAGTCCAGATCCAATGATTTCAGCAGTTGCGATATATACAGTAGGATCCAAATAGGCCTACACGCAAATATGAAAATCAAAACCAGATCATGGAATTGTAACTGCACAAAGAATGTACAAAAGATCGACAAGAATCGTGTAGTTACCAGGTGAGATAACCGTTACTGGTAGAGAAGTTGGAAGACAACAGTTGGGACTTGCAGACCACAAAAGACTCGCGTCGCGGGATATTATCAGTGAGAGAAAAGTTAGGCACAAGTCCGGTACACACACATGCTAATTTGCTATTGGCAGATCTTCTTTATTTTTACGGTAATGATGTTATGTTATTATTCATTTTTAACTATTGATTGGATAAAAAAAATTTGTCTTTGTAACAAACATACGTGTATTAAATATTTCCCTTTTAATTTTGATTAATAAATGATTAAATTAAAATGATAAAAAAACAAAATGTTATTAAGCTTTCTCTTTGTTCGGTGATTATAGTCAAAATTTTATTGTTATATTATTATTGTTATTTTCATGGTTGATTTTTTATTTTCATGGGGTATCGAGGGAGCATCTCGTCATATGCATTTGTTGAAAACCCACCAAATACTAAAGATGGAGAAAACAACGATGGCGATGATGATGACGATTATAGAAAAAACAAAGAGGAGGACAATAACGATAAACAAGAGTAGTTAAATGACTTTGAAGATAATGAAGATGAACAGGTGCGCATTAGACATTAGTACCTCATCTGGACACAAATTTTTTTTTGAAGGTTATGGCTAAACAAAGACAGCGTCATTCATGGTCGGAGGGGCTTAGAGAACATATATGAAAGGAGAGTAGATCATATCAGTAAAAAGTAAAAAAAAAAAACTGTTCAAAACCAAAGATGATGTGATAATTATGATTCCTGAAGCATAACAGGTTCTACAAAGTTGTAGCTAGTTCACCATAATATTAGTATATTAGGTGACCAGTTTGGAATGCACAAAATTGTTAATAGCGTCATCGAGAAAGTTTGAGACAAATGCATGATTATTGGAAGATTGGCATTTTTCATGAGCGTAATAGATGTATGAATGTGAACATCACAACAAATCATAGGAATGTCGATTCAAACATGGTTGAAAAAATGATCAGAGAACACGTTAGTCATAATGTGAACTTCAAAACTCGAGATATTCGAGAATTTGTTAATTGAGGCTTGAATATGGACATCAACTACAAGAAAACATTGAGGAGAAAAAAAATGAAAATGGTTTATGGTCATTGACCCAAATCTTTCTATGGGTTGCCCCATTAATGGCTGTTGTTGACGCATCAAACTAAGAAATCGTAGACTAATGGAAGCATGATCTAGAATTGAGCATTTGCCGATATGAAGGTGTTTTGTGCAGTTTTCTGGCATTCAACCCATCGATTATCGGATTTTAACATTGTCGTCTGATAATATTAATTGACAGTACGTGTTTGTATGTCACGGATAGTGAGAAATTGTTAATTGTTGTTGTGGTTAATGCGGTTGATCACATAATTCCGGTTGCATATGCTATTTTTGATAAGGAGAGCAAATAGAATTGGGAATTGTTGATTGGGAACATACGTCAGTATATAATTAGTGACGTGAAAGATGTATGTTCTATTTTGGACCGATCTACTAGCCTTCCATCATCGATTCGATCAGATCCTACATGACAACCACCTTATGCATATCATAGATATTGTCTATATCATGTCAAATCAAATCTTTTCACACAAGTTTTTAGACAACTATTTTTATATTTTATAGATAGTGCATCATCATATTGTGGCATTCATATACAATAAATTTTGCACATAAATATCCTGACAAAGCATTGTGCAACATGACAGGGCCAGTTGCATTAAAACACACAGTGCATAAGTTCACAAAATGCATGAAAAAACTGGAAGCGTTGAATAAAGATGCATACCATTATCTTATGAAAACTGCTTGATATATGGTCATTGTCTCGCGATGGTTATAAGAGGTATTATATAATGACAATCAATTATTTGGAGTAATGAAACAATGTACTCTATGAGGCTATGTGTTTACCAATAACTGCTTGCATTCGAGCAATTTGAAAAAAACATTGAAGATAGTTGATGAAAAAGCCAAGAGACGACTGCTCATATTAAAGTCGAGGACTAATGGCAATTGAAAGTGCTACAACGCTTTATTCACAATGAAAGTAATGTGAAAAACACAGGATTCATGTTTGTAACAGACGAGCAGGTCTATATAAAGTTGTGAGTCGTTTGATGCCAGATAATATTGGCATTGGACATACTATCAAACTGATTGACAAAATGTGCACTTATGGTAAAGTTTTGCTTTACTACTTGTCTTGTTCACACGCTATGCAATTATGTAAGGATAGACACAGTTTAGCTATGGAGTTGGTTGCTCTTTTCTACTCAAGTCAAACCATGTTAAACCTATAAAATGCTTCGTCTCATCCTTTTCAACACTATGTATATCGACCTTCACCTCCATTCATGCTTGAAACTAATCTACTTCATATAAAACGTGCCCGCATGCGGCTTAAATTAACTCGGATTCAAGATGAAATAGACCGCAACTATGAGCAAACGTGTGGTATATGCCTCCAAGCAGGTCATAACCATAACACTTATCATAGTGCGGCACAGCTTCATAATACAAGGCAATTGACATAAATTAAATAAAATACAAACATGAATTCATTATATTAAAAAGGTAAATAACATTAATTAAATACTACTATTTGTTCATGCAATTAAAACTAGTAAATAACAATAATTAAATACTACTATACATTCATCCAACTAAAACCATCCAATATAAATAAATAAATATATAACATTTGTGCAATTAAAAAATTAATAACTATAGACAAATAGCTACATTCATAAAAATAAAAAAGTAAATCAGTTTCATGTAATTAAAAACAATAAATAATAACAAACAAAGATTTTTTCAATTCAAACTTTAGTTGCTTCATCTTCGCGATACGAATTGTCGGTCTTCTTTAAAAAAAATTCAGTTAAAACTTTATTTTTCATCATTGCCATCTAGTGTGCTATCAGATATACAAAAGAAGCCTCCAGGTCATAGTCCAGTTGTTACTCGGTCAGGGATTGCCACAAAGAGATCACGAATTTGAATCTAGGGACATGCACCTCTGCTGCTAGGCCAAATAATTGGTTTGTGGGGACACCTTGTGTGGATAACTGCGTAAGATCTCACCCAATCTAGAAGACCGATGTGTTCCTGATTTACATCCTCAACGCACCTCATTGAGGTTGAGGCAGTGGAGGCTCTTTGGATTGGAGTTCAACATTTGACACAAAGATATACAAAAGAGATCCCCTTTCATTCCCATTCCATTACTTCTATGTTACCGTACTTCGGATTCAGGATTGGCAGAATCACGAGCAACCTCATGTTTTAAAGGGAGGTTCCATTCTGTCAGCAATTCGGTTTATATCTAACTCAATCTGCATATGTTATGTCTGGTCTTGTATAAGCTAACTAAATCAGTTTTTTAACTAATCGTTGATATTTTTCTTTATTTGTTGGCGTTACTCTTGTTCAATTCCGAATATATGGTTCACCTGTATCTATGTATCATCTCGTTGAGGATGAAAACACTACGTGGTGTTATTCATGCTCAACTAGAGTTTGTATTGTCTCAAGCCCTTTTTCCATGTAAAACGTGTTAACCGCCTGTTAAACAAGTGTATGCCCAGAAAGAATACTACCCACTCCTGTCGAAATAGAGTTTGTCACGTCTTTCAGACCAGTGACAATAAAGGGTTGCAAGGTTTATCTGTTAATGCACTATAAAGTTTTCGAATTTTATATAACTTAACTTAAAGATTAATAATAAATGGCTTTCAAAAAAAGATTAATAATAAATACATATTTTTTTTTGAATACAAAATTTTTTGGTCAATAATGAATCTTGAAATGAAATTACGGTGTAAATATGATAAGTATGTGTATTTATAAAGAAAAAGTGTTGATTTTACCTTAGTAAACTTTAATCATATATGAAGTTTTTTTGGTTGAAAATTTATAAGTTTTATTTCAATTATTAAAATAACTCAAACTATAATCACCGGTGAAATCGGTTTCCAAACTCCGTAACTACGCCTGACACTGGCAATTTGAGAGCTTCACCAGAATGGCGACGGCGACGTATCCACCTCCTCCGCCGTACTACAGACTGTACAAGAAATATCTGGAGGACCCCAATTCAGCTCCGGAGCCACCGCCGCCTGTTGAAGGCAGTTACGTCCTCTACGGGGCCACCTATACAGTAAGTTTCCAACTATTTTTTTTTCTTTCAGATCTCCAACTCTGTTCTTGTCTTTTTATTCCGACCAGTTTAAAGAGTTTCCCTTTTCTGGGGTGCTTTACATTACCCTTTTGCCCTTGTAATTTTTTTGTAAAGATAGGTATCTGAATCTGATAATCCTTGGATTGAATGTTGGAACTGTGAGAAGTGAATGAGGGTTTAAGAAAACCTAAGGCTTCTGGGTTTTTGGGTCGCATGGCTACCAAATGTGTCTTGTTAGGGGTTGAAGATTTTGTGATTCATGGATACATTTGGAGTTGGAGTGTTATTGGAGCCACTGGCTTTAGAGTGAAAATTATATTCGCTTGAAGGGTGCCTTACTTTTTTGGTTTGATAATTTGCAGCATGAAGTTGCCTAGTTGTTGTTCTTTCCTTTTCTCTTTTTTCAGTATTATATTGAAGCATCAATATCTTACTTCTTGAATGTCGTCCAGACTGATGATGTTCTTCCAAGTTTAGAAGAGCAAGGTGTTCGTCAATTGTATCCAAAAAGCCCCAATATTGGTAATTTTCTTTTGTCTTTGCTTCCTCTCTTTTTATCTATTTGATTGAAGAGCAAGAAATATTTATCGCTAACTATACTTAGCAAAGAGACGATTGAATCATAATAAATAAGATA
Organism: Eustoma russellianum; assembly: GCA_036186865.1. Taxonomy (NCBI): domain Eukaryota; kingdom Viridiplantae; phylum Streptophyta; class Magnoliopsida; order Gentianales; family Gentianaceae; genus Eustoma; species Eustoma russellianum. The sequence goes on from AP025054.1 coordinate 5,275,460, forward strand.
AAAGTCCAAATTTTCAGACGCAATGTCAATGTTCTAGTAGACACACTAAAAGGCTTGTATATTGTGTCTGACGTGAAGTAGGCAAACATTTCTATTGGCATATGACAGTTTCTTAGTGTAAGGCCAAAAGATGAGTATGAAAGTTTTGTTAATAGCTGCTTATTTGGAGTATTCCTTGTCGTGAGAATTGTTATTCATAAGCTATAAAGAGGGATTTGTGTCACCACAAACAGAGATTAGATCCATTTTCACTTGTTTCATTCTTTAGAAGTTCATTGTTGGTACCCCAGGTATAATGACTTTCTTCTGCTCACTTTTTCTTTTTGGATGTCTGTATTGTACTCTTTGGTTTTTGTTGTTTAGTACTCTGCCTGCTCTTTGGCTAAGCTTTAGAGAACTTGGTAGTTGTCATGATCAATGTTGCAGGTCCCCTGATTAGCCCGTGTGAGGAAGTCCTCTTGATTTTTGAAACCTTCCTTGAATTGACAGATGAGGGCTTTTCTACTTAACATAATTTTCAACGAATCACTGTTGTAGTTGTTGAGTCGGGGATTTACATGTTCTTTTTTCCTTTGGGTCACTGAGACTAAGGTTATGATGTTACAAAACCTCCTGTGTTAGGTGATTAAAACAACTTGAATATGCATTGTTTTGTAGCTTCTGTCAGGAAGCTGTAGATGTAGACATAAAAGTGCAATTGTGGTTGCGGATCTCTTTAATAATGCTACTTTAGGACATTTTTTTCGGTTCACTATATATAGATACTATGCTGACATACACGTAAAACTACAGTTTTCCAGATGACTGTTTGATCATCTTTTGGGGTTTGTTGGAGCCGGACTTCAGCGTCATTAAACTTTGAATAATTTTCCACGAAAACCAGTCAGTTGCTCTAGTGCTTAACATGATATATTTTCTGATAGATTTCAAGAAGGAACTGAGATCACTTAACAGAGAATTGCAGCTACATATATTGGAGCTTGCCGATATACTAGTAGATAGGCCATCCCAGTATGCTAGAAGAGTGGAGGAAATATCTCTCATATTTAAGAATTTGCATCACCTTCTCAATTCGCTACGCCCTCATCAGGTTGGATAAAACCGCCTCCCCCTCTCTCAGCAAGAACTTTCGCCTTTCCGCCAAACAGTCTCTGTGAATGATACTTACCCTTTGTTCCAGGCAAGAGCGACACTGATCCACCTACTAGAACTTCAGATACAACGTCGTAAACAAGCTGTTGAAGATATTAAGAGGTTTGGTTCTCTCCTCTCCCCTTCCCATAAACTCCTCTTTTTCTTTCTTGGGAAAACTATTGACATTGTGCTCATGATTGGCTTTGGTGTACAACCAAGATAAGTGATATAATTATAACATAGATAATGACATTTATGATATATAGCCTCTTTGCCACTTCGATTTGTATGCTGACAGACTTTGCACTCTCATGACAAGGATGCCCCTTTCGTTGGGGTAATTAGATTAAAAGTTTTGGTGGTGTCTGTTGATGAAAAATCATGGAGCTACAGTTGAGATTGTATATGGTCATATATGAAGGCTACCTCTGGATCCATCTGTCAGGCGTTGTGAGATTTAGGAGGGGATTGATGTTAAACGCGGAACCAAAAAAGATAAAATGACACTTTTGGGTAATTGAGGAGGGTATGGCTTGTGATAGAGGGAAATGGGATAGATAATGCGTGTAGGCAAATGCATGTTATGAGATTAAGACTTTATTGTTGTGCTACACTTGACTGGATTCTCTTGTTTTCAGTTTATCTCTCACATTTGATTGTCAAGAATGATGTAGTTTGTCACTCCGAGCTACTTTGTTCACTGAAAATGGCTTCACAAGTTTTCTAGGGAAATTGTAGTATTTCTTCTCCGCTTTTTGGTTTCAAGACTGGTTAGAATGAGACATGCTCTGTGTTTTTTTTTTCTTCCTTAACCTTTTTCTGCTGATGAGCCTTCTGATGTAATTTCCCATCATATCCTTTTCTTTTTCCGGCTGGTTGTTCCTTGCCTGAAAAGCCTTTTGCAAGTCTTAATTATTGTTTTAAGATTTAGATATTCTAGTTGTTAAGGAAGTAGGGAGATAAATTCTTATTTATATGGTATATGTGAATTTTTAGATTTATGCAATTATGCTATGCTCAGGCTTCTTTTTCGTGGATGGAGTATTCTGTCTTTTGGGCAGTGCTTATCTATGCTTGTTATCTGAATGGTCTGTTTACTTGTCGTAGCTTAAAGTATCAGACGAGACCTGCAGCATATGGTAGATGTCTTAAGCTATGTATCTAATAAAAATGTGAATTTTGATGTATCAACTGCACATTAACTGGAGTGAGATTGCTGCAAATTGGTGACATTTGATTCTGTTATACTTCATTTTCCTCAGGAGAAGGGAAGAAGCACAAGCACGTCTAAAGGAGGCACTTGCGACCTTAGATGGGAATTAGATACACTTGTTTGAGTATTTGCATATAGAAAGCTGCGCTGGTAAACTTGCATCAGTTCTGTAATTCTCAAAGCCACTGATCGCAGCTGCACTTGGTCTCTGTCTTCTCTTTAGTGGTCATCTCTAACTGTGAGAGATTGACACGTGGCTCCTCTAGGAATTTGAAGATGAACTACTAAGAGGAACACCGACCAAGCACCCAAACAAGATTTGTCATTTGTAGACTAAACAATACTTTGTAATATCAAGGAAAGAGGGCTGGTGGTAGATTTGCTTTCTTAACGTTGGAAGAATGCAATGACAATGCAACTTGATCACAGCTCATATTGCTTACTGCTCGTGTATCTTTCATTTTTATGTTCCTTGGTGCCTTGAAGGTTTGATAAACCTTGATTATTCGAGTCAATGTGAAGGTTCTTGTTCAGTTTCCGTGGTAGCCATTGGTATCACAGGAGTATGTGTCGAAAACAATTCCTTTTCCAATTATGTGTTAACCCCGAGGGAAAAGATCTAAAGATTATGCTGTATATTTGGCTTTCTGATCTTGGTGGCCTATGCCACTTTTAGTTGGATCTGAAACTGAAGTGTCTTACCCGGTAGAAAAAGTATAGAAAAGAGATTGTCTTTACTATGTTTTAGGCCATCAGAGAATGTTATATCTCCCTTTAAATTTCTTGAATTGTGTGCATTTGAACAGTAGATGGACGCGTTAAGTAATTATCTTGATGTTGTACCAACCAAAAGGGGCACTTGAATTCCTGTTCTTTTCCGGGCAACCCGCAAATAATGAAGGTTATGTTTCAGCTTCCTGTGTATGTATATATGTTGCATAAGCATGTTCATACAGCCAGCTCTTTCTTGATCAAATTCAGGGTTTTCTATGGCTGCAAGATTGATGCAGCCACTAGTTAATATACCACATTAAGGCAGGCAACTGCTGCTGCAGAAATGAGAATGAGCCTTAAATGAAGAAATATGACTGAAATCCACTTGCTTATAGACCATACACTATAAATGATGTGTACATGTATGGTTACCTCCATATTAATTGACAAAACTCGCCCATTCTGAGACAGAATGAGGTATATATGCCCACATGGCATAGCTCAGTTGGTTCCGAAGAGACAGAATGCTAGAAAGGTGCAAGGTTTGAATCCCGCAGCCTGTATTGTGAGTGTCTTATCTTCATATTCCAATGTGAGTCTTGAGGGTGTGCCCTTAGTGTGTGTATGCGTGTTCTTTGTCTTTCCTTAGCGGGCCGCTGATTACCTGATTTACATTTTTCCAGCTGCCTCGTCGGGCCGGGATGTGGGGCCCTTATGATCGGGGTTCAACCTTTTGCTAGAAAAGAATGAGGTATATATTATGCAGAAGACTCAAGTGTTTTCCGCTTGATTCTCTAGCAAATCAACCCGCGGAGACAGACTTACAATATGAATTATTTGATATAGCAAAAGCATAAGAGTTCTTGACTGCATACATAACTAATATCAACATATGTCAAACACGTGGGTGGTAAAGAGATCCCTTTGTCATGGTGTGTAAAGCTACCTCATTTTCTGCTAACTGCAAATTGATGCATCTGTTAAGGAAAGCCTTCTTCTTTGCCTTATGGAGACCATGCTTTGAGCCAATCTAGCTACTTGTTTCTTCAGATCCTCCACCCTGTAAGCAGATTGTCAGTTTATGCTTTGTTTTAACAGAAAATTTTAAGTTCTAAGACAAACCACTTAAATGTTCATAATTTGCAGAATTTATGTAAGATTTTGGTCTATACACATACATTTGCATACCTCAAACTTTTCTCATCCAGCTTATCGTGTACCATTAGATCAAACTCCATAATTTGATGTTCAAATCCCACGAGTTCTGAAAAAACACAAGGATCCAGTACAAATGCTGCTCTTACAGCTTGTGGGCAACAGCTAAACTTTCTTCTGATATCAGGTGGCAAGCCAAAAGTATGCTTTGTATTCGAAACTAATACCTTGCTTGTATGCAATAGGTGGGTAGCATAATCTAAATTCTCACTCCGTGCGGAGCTATCGATATGGATGCTGTCACAAAACAACAACTTTGCCGATTGTTCCAAAACCCGGCATCATAAGCAAATTCCAATAAACTCAAGGGCCTCGCTAATGCTCCTAATGACTGAAAATAAGCGGAAAAAGAATCTAACGGCCCAGATATTAAATTAAGAAGCCATCTTAGTTTTGAGTCTTTTGACTGTTAATGTTGAAGTCTTACATATAAAAGTCTTATGTTCAATCTTTGTACTATATAAAATATTTTCCATTTATGAGACAACTCTCATCTATGTAACATTCAAAGAAGTTCATAAAATAATTACCTTTCGTTTAGCTCTCTTCAAAAAATTAAATTAAAAATGTTATTAGCTCTGAAGGAAAAAAATATTCAAATTTTTGTAGGATTTGTAAAAGCCTTGTATATTGTTTTATTATTGTGTATCATAACACTTAAACCTATAAAAATTATTTCTTCTTGTTTATGATTCACTTTATCTATGCGGCATGAGTCATTATAAAGAAAAATGGATTCATTCTCCCCCGGCCTCCCGGTTTTACAATTGTTACAGTTTTATTTTTCCTGTACACGGTATATTACAGTTTATTTTTTTTATTTTTTTATTTTTTTATTTTTATTTTTTTCTTAATTAAGATTTTCTTATTTGTTTTTTTGACTTTAATAGTCGGTCCCGAAATTATGCAAGCCTTCTTCTACTCTTCCCGTGATCTTAGATTCGCATCCGACAATTGCTACAAATTCTTCAGTCTTTATATCAAATCATTTTGGGGATAGGAGGATTTTGAGATTTACCTAAGTTCGAGGGGGCCCCTGGAGCTTGCAATCATGGACGTAATGGACAAACAAGGCGTTCTAGATTACATAAACCAGATGTTTCCCACAGGTTGATTTTTACTCCTTTTGTTTTTCTTTTTCAGTAACTTTCATTTGCCCTTGAATGTGACTTGCGATAGTTTAAATTACAGTGTAATTAGATTGGTGAGTTCGGGAATCTTGTTCTTTTTCTCATTTGCAATTTCACATTTGATTGCAAATAGAGTTGCTAAAGAATCTTGAGATAATAATTTGCATTTGCTATGGTCTGAGATGTCGGTGCTTGCGTGATGTGTTGTCTTTTATCGTACTGGACGCATATCATGTAAAATTTAGTATATTTAGCTGGAAAAGAAAGCTGATTGTGATTTAATCCAATTAAGAGGGGTTAGATCTACACAATAGGTTATATTTGTGTTCAACATTTTGATGTTACTGGCACTGTGAATTGGATACACACAATGAACTGGAACAGCAATAGTAGATAAGCCTTGATGAGTACTCTGAAGTTTAAGAAGCATGTCAAGCTGCTTTATTTGATTAACGCGGATTTCATTTTAGTGGTTGGTGGTGACAATGTGATCAAGGAAGGAGAGAAGTTCATCATAAGGAAAGAAAGATTGAACAAAAAGAAAAGAAAAAAAAAGAAAAGAGAAATCCGGGAGCTGAATGTTGTCTATTGCTTTCCTACCTTTTCTTTGCTGTACTTCATGCTCATTTAAACTGAATTTTGTCAGAATTGCAGAGTTATGTGCCCCAAGTTTCTTACTTGGATTTTAGAGTCTGACTTTTCACTTAGTAGGAGAAGGTACAAGTAGTCTATTTGTCACGGGGGACATCTGGGATTTTGTCTTTTCACCCTAAACTTAGGCCGAATGAGTTATTCCATGATGTTAACAAGGATTAATTCTATGAAATCAAATCTGCTTGTTTCCTGGTCTTTCATCCACCTGAGCGTTGGTATACTACCTTTTTTTTGCGACATCTCATTTTATTTGACGCTTAATTGGCTTCTTAATTGATCTATATACCAACCCTTCCAGGTTTCAGCATCAATTATGGTTGCAAGTTGCTAGTGACATAAAAATGGTTAACAAAACTTTGACTGGCACACACCTTTTAACGTAAACTTGATATGTTTAACTTGAGTTTTTGGTAGTATAATGGATCATCTTAATTTTACACATGGAGCGGGACTCTTTTGCATGCACTTTTACAAGTTTCATGCTCATTTGAGTATTAGCTTTTCCACATCTTCTAATTTTGGTCTTATGGAACCCGTTACATGCAGAGGCTTCTTTATCTGGTGTAGAGCCACTCATGCAGAGAGTACATAGTGAAATACGCCGCGTGGATGCTGAAATTTTAGCCGCAGTTCGTCAACAGGTTGGTTTTATTGTACTGTAAGCTCGTTTTATTGATTAAAATTGATGCCAATGATTCTTACTCCTCCAACTGCTGAGCATGAAAAAATCCACAAATACCATTCTGTTTTCCATAGCTAAAAAGGTGACTCATTTTTTCTGATGTTTGGCTCTGGGATATAGGGTTCTGTAACTGTTGCTCAGTGTGGTCATGCTTATAGAAGGAAGCAATCTCACAAACACCCCATCCGCTAGCCCAAATTTTTGCTCTTTTTTCGTGTTCTTTTCTTCTTCTCCCCATACATGATACACATTAGCAAGAAAAGATTGCTAGCAGCACTGCACCCGTCTAGCGGGATCGAGGCTAATATTGTTTTGTGCCTCCCCATAGTGTGGTCCTCTTCCGCCTCTAGCTGTCAAATACTTGGTGTATCACTATTGATACTGAAAATGACTCAGCCCAAAGCGCAATTCCTCCCTCCACCATTTATGCTTTTCCTGACTGGGAATAGTTTGTAATTTTTGTTACCTGTGCCAATTGAGGCTGGCTTTTCTGTATTGACGGGTAGGATCCTATATGATTTAGCTTGCTTCTTTAAATGTATTTACAATATGGCCTGTGTATCTTGGCTTATCTTGAACTTGAAGGTTATGTGAGGGTAAGGATTTTAATGAACCCTTTTCTAACTTTCCTTTTTATTTAATAACGGTAAATCGAAAGGGACATTTACTGCTTTATGCCTATATACTTATTATTATTTTTGGTGTGAAAATTTTCTTTACATGATTGCTCAATCACTTTGCTGCAGAGTAATTCAGGAAGCAAAGCTAAAGAGGACCTTGCAGCAGCCACTTGTGCGGTGAAGGTTTGTTCATTTCTTTAGTGTACTGGTTATATTCCATTTGTTTGTTTCACATTTAGCACCAAGACATTATGCTTTAAGGCACACAATATGATTGTCACAAACAAAACTGTATGCTTATGTTTGTTTCTATGTTAAAAAAAAGCATTGTTTTCTGTGGTTGTATTTTGGCATTGTTAATAGTTATTATGGACATGACGCCTTCTCCTTTATGACAGGAACTCATGTACAAGATTAGAGAAATAAAAACCAAGGCAGAGCAGAGTGAAATGATGGTCCAGGAAATCTGCCGTGATATTAAGAAGTTGGATTTCGCAAAGAAACATATAACAACTACAATTACTGCCCTTCATCGGCTTACTATGCTTGGTTCGCTATTTATATTATCTCGTTCACTGTTTTTCTCCATTATGATGTAAACTGTGTGTTGAAGAATATCTTAAAGATGCTTTTGTTGATTGATCTTGGTCATTCAGTATATTCAGATATGAGTGCACCTCTTAAATGCTTCCTGCTTGCTTTATAGGTTCTTCATGGTGTGTGTTTCTTTATATCTTTGGCATAAAGTTTCCTTCCAATTTTCATGGAAAGTGCTAGTTAGGACTTGAATTTGACCTGGAAAGAGTGCCACTTATAATAAACCTGGATAGAGTACTGATTTTCCTCTTTCAGACATTGACCTAGCATGCCTAATATCATGGACAGTTTTAAAACATTTATTTCATGTTAAGTTGGGTACTGGGGAGCTTAAAGATCTACTGCAAGGAATTCACGTGTATTTTTGCACTTGACAGTTTCTGCAGTGGAGCAGCTTCAAGTAATGGCCTCAAAACGACAATACAAGGAAGCAGCTGCTCAAGTGGAGGTGCTTACAGTTATTCAGATTGGTGTTATATTATTCTTCTTGTTGTCATATATTTTTCTGCAGGTTGCTTTCAGATTAACATCCTAGAGAATCTATTAGCCTAACAGTGATGAACATTCAGAAATAAAAGATGTCCTCTTTTTGTTTTATATAATTTGTTTGGTAGTATAGTCAAGATGGGGGGGTATAATTGGTTTTGTTGGTATAGGCGGGATGCCCCGAACATTCACATTTGTACTTATTTACTGTTCTCAATGAAATTAAATTACAAGAAACTGGTGTCCTCTTGTAAGCTATTAAGGAGCTTGTCCACATATGCAAAAAATCTAGTAGCTAGATTACTGAATCTTGAATAGTGCTGTAGCATGATAAGTTTTGTATAGCTATCTCTGGTTTCCTGCATTCAATTTGATGAAAATGCTCAGATGGTTTTTTTTCTTCTCCCTAAACCTGTTAATGATCTCTGGAAATCCTGAATTGGAAAACTTGTTTTCCCTATTCTTGCTTTCTATAATTTTAAGTTGCCAACAGATGTGCTGCCGGATATTTTATTAAGTATTGCGCTTATTCCTTCTAAACATGTGAATTGAAATGTTTTTTATTGGGGCTTTTTTTTATTACGGGTTCTAGTTGAAGAAACAATATAAAAGGGAGTGCGCTTTTGCTAGACCAAAGCTTGCAGCTCTTTAATGGAAATAGCTATTTTCTGTACCAAAAGACAGACAGAATGGGGCATTTTACCAAGGAATAATTCATTCATTTTCCTGACATTCATTCCTCTTTTGAACTGCTAGTTAAAGCACTTTTTGTCTGGTTTGACATGTAATATTTTCGTGTATTTCCATACTAACAATCTTTTTATCCATAACGTTTTTGTTCATTTGGGTTCTATCAGTTAGCAATTGAAGATACATGCTAAATGTAGTATTTGAGTACTTTGCTGCTAACATTAATGCGAATTTGAAATGTCAAAACTGTCATATGTTGCTTGAGCTAATCTAGAAATGGCAAAGATCTTATTCTTCTGCAGCCTACCTGAGCTGTTCTCTGATTTGGAACTCTTCAATGTTATCCTCTTTTATTTATGACCTAGAAGAAGTATTCCTTGTCTCTTATTATGATAATTCCTGTCAGGCAGTAAATCAATTGTGCAGTCATTTTGAAGCTTACAGAGATATTCCGAAAATTGCAGAGCTCAGGGAGAAGTTTAAGAGCATTAAACAGATCCTCAAGTCTCATGTGTTCTCTGATTTTTCCAGGTGACTTTATGCTGTTTGCTTGTTTTGTTTGGTGGACATATACATAATTTACTTTTACTTTTAATGTCCGTAGACATGTTTTGAAATGTAGTTTCAATGTCTTTCGACATGCAAATTGTTGCAGAAACCAGTATATTAAGACCAAAAGCTAGGGGTGTAGAAGCAAATATATTCATAGCATTAGCTGTCACATCTTGCTAGTCCTTTTACCAGCTTCAAGCTGTGTTGTCAAACTTGAACCGGACCGGCCGGTCGGACCGTGACTCGGCTAGGCTGCCGGTCCGAGCTGCAGTAAAAAACCTTCTGCTTGTCACTCGGTCAAATTCGGCCAACACCCAGATTGGACCTGATTTTGTAATGAACCGGACTGACCGGTTCAATGTGATGAAATTGAAATTCAAATTCATAATGATATTAGGGGTTTGAACCCTCATTGCTCGAGCAAAACCTCAAGGGCGTCACAGCCAGGCCAAAGAGCTTCTTGTACAATTTTTTTTATAATTTATATGAATTCCAGTTTTCTTTCACTTTTTTATTTCATTTTTTATAAATGAGATTAAATAGTAAATTATCATAATTGGATATATTAATTCATAAAAATTCTCAAAGTTAAGGATAAAAACAAAATAAAAGCTTTTTTATGTGTATGTACATATATGTGTGCATATGTATACATATGTGTATAGCTATATATGTATCTTTACAATGTGTATATATATACATGCATGCATGTATATTTATAATGTTGTGTGTATATATATGTATATATATACATATTTAAGTATAATACGCTTATATACTATATATTTATGTACACTGAACCGGTCTAATCCTTGACTGTCACCGGTCGAACCCATTGAGTCCTGACTCCTGACCTTATCCGAGTGGATGTTCGTTTCGAGTCTGAGAACATAGCCTTCAAGTACCTAAGATATATGATGTTTCTTTTTTTTTTGTCCTTTTTCAATATGTTTGTGTGTATGGCAATGACCAAATAAATGCGGACATGCATATGTATTTGTCCTGTACATGATTATGGTGAGGTGGATATTATGGATCTGAGAAAGCAAGGTGCTTTTGCCATCTAGTGGATAGCCTACAAAGGCTTGATATCTGAGTTACACACCATTCCAAATGAGGCATGTTCATTCAATGTTGTCTGACCTTTGTTTGTCCTGGAACTTTCGTTCATTCAAGTATATGCTGGTCTTATCCAAAAGGAAATGGGACAATTTAAGAGGTGAAGCATTCGCAGTAATTTGGGATGGGCATTAGTTGGATCACTAGATGTTCAAGACCTCCTTTTCTCAATAATCATCATTTTGGTTAAACTTCTTTGTTTCTTATCAGTTGTAATTTAGAATACCAGTAAAGCATTGTCTTTTCGCACCTTACCATATATTATTTATTAGTCACACAATCATATCAACTACCACATGTACACAGTAGTCAGAGGATCTTTTGGTCTTATTGGTCAAATAACTCTTATCATATATGGACTTTCTTGACATGTCTGAAAAATTCTACAATGACATTTACGCATGGACAGAAGCAGTATCAAACGTGTGAAATTCAACTTTTTAAACAAAAGAATGTGCATAGTCCATCTACATAGCACAAGTACTTTTAGATCAGTGAGATATTTGTGTCAGATAGAGATTTGATGTCAATACGAGTGTAGGTGTCTCAAATGTGTTTGGTACTTCAAAGTGGGTTGAATTTTCTTTCAATAAAATTTATATACATATGGGATACATCCTGACGCATATGACCTCTGAGGTGTCCATAATTTTGGTTTTTTGGGGTTTCAAAGAATTGAGGGGTTTAACAGCTAATGGATGTATTAAATACTAAATTCAAGATCATTTAATGGATGTAATTGGCTGATATTGAAATGGACATCATTTACTAAATCCTTTTTCTTTTAATTTTGTCACTTATTGAGCGAGGGCATCATCAAGAAGGAATTCTGATCCTCTTTTCAAACACTGTTTACCACTTTTACATAGTCCTTATGTGAATGATCAATTTACTTTGATTCCAAGTAGATGTAAATCAATTATTTGACTTTAATAAAAGTTCCTTACTTGTCGTGTCCTGTCCCTAGGAAGTCAGCTTTGAAGCATCCATTATTGCATTCGTATAGCATATTGGCGTCTCTGATCATAGATCCCTGTTTCTCTTTTCACTGGCTTTGGGTTGTGGTGTTGTTTACTCACTTTCTGGTGGTAGAAGATTTGTTGTGATTGTATCAAGTGTCAATCACTGGAATTCTCTATACTTATTCAAGAGTTCCTTTCCCCTCTCTGCTTTCACATACTACTTCATCGTCAGTGTCGTAGTTACTTGAATGTAGCTTCTTTTTTGCTTCCCGCATCTTGTATATGGGATGCCAAATGAGTCTTCCAAATAATTTGTGGAACACTTCCCCCCCCCCCCCCCCAGTTTTATACATTAGAATTTCTTATCCAGACCATATTGATGTTGTTCATTCGGTCCCTTCTTTTTTTTTTGATTTTACATCTGTACTTATCTCTCTCTCATATATGCTGCTCCTACAGCATGGGTACAGGGAAAGAGACCGAAGAAAACAATTTGTTGCAGCAGTTATCAGATGCTTGCTTAGTAGTGGATTCTTTGGAACCATCAGTGAGGGAGGAGTTAATTAAGAATTTCTGCAACAGGGAGCTTACTTCTTGTCAACAAATTTTTGAGGGAGCGGGTTAGTCCAATACTGTTGTTAGTTAATGTTAATGGGGTCAATTTATTTTTCTCATGTGTGATGTCATGGTGTTGAAAGTCTTTTTAAATTAAATTTCAGAATTTGCAAAGTTAGATAAAACAGAAAGAAGATATGCTTGGATAAAGCGAAGATTAAGGACGAACGAGGAGATCTGGAAAATTTTTCCTCCTTCATGGCACGTAGAGTAGAGTATTTGCTGTGCATCCAATTCTGCAAGTTGACGAGGTTGGTGCTGCTCGATTTTTAACATGTATGATTTGTATGCTTTGCAGCTTTAAGATGTCGAAATGAGCAGGTACATTGCAAGGTCTCATGGTTTGTGAATAGTTTCAAGCTTCTATGTTTTCCATAATATTGGAATAGCTGTTGGTGCATTTCTTTCTGTATCGTACTTTATGTTTTATGATTTTGACCAAGGAGGGAAGTTTTCGGAAGATATGTCTGTTATTGAAGGTTGACTTATATTCGCCAAAATAACTTAATTAAGTCTCTAGATATCTTGTTTGGATCCTCTTCTGCTGTTGCTACTGTTATATTCTCTCTTTTTTTTAGTGAATGTAGGTGGGCTAAGCTTCAAGCTAAATAACTAAGGGCAAAGCATGATTTATAAACCTTATATGCACATATTTGTGTATATATATGCATGCGGATGAACTTTTGTGCTTCTCATTTTGGTCGGATGACATCTTGACTCCACTTGAAAGTGGGCTTAACTATATTTGTCAATTATCCTAAGCTGCTATTTATGGAGTATTAACATCTGGTTTTATGTTTCTTGTTTCTTTAGGAATCAACTTGTTGATATCCTTAATAATATAAAAGAGAAACCAGATGTGGGAACTTTATTGTTGGTAAGTTTTTTTCTGGAGTTTTTAGTTTCTGCTCTGCTTTTATGGAAGCTATCAAGAATTGGGTAGAATTTTAGTTCTTCCAAGTGATTGATAATTCTTTAAATTAAAAACAGTCCTAGTTTGCGGACTCTGCAGGAAGATGATGAGCTCTATAAATCAATACAAACTTGCTAAGTTCTGAAAGGATTAGCATGTGTTGGGGATTGATCTCTCGTTCTCTATGTTTACTATGCATGGAGCATCCTGAGAATGGAGATCAGCTATTTCTTTCTCGCTCTTATTCTAGGACAGTTTGGCTCTTCCTCCTTAGGAAGATACACTGTAAAGTTAGAGTTTTTCCATGGCCTGATATTATGCAATGGGCTCAGGTTGTGCAAGGTATTTCTAGATTCAACAGGAATTCAGGCATCCTTCTTGGCTGCTGCTATCTATGTCATTTGGCAAGAAAGGAACAATAGACTATTCCACAAAGCAAAGAATGATGAGCACATTAAAAACCAGGAAGTTCTAGAAAAAGTTAGGTTTTTTGTTAACCTATTTGGAGAGGTGTTAGAACAAATTGGACAAACTGGTTCAATGCTGAGCATGTATTTTTTAGATACTCTGCCGTCTATCCTTTTTCTCGCATCTCTATCATATACCTTCTACTTTGTGGTAGTCCTTTGTGTTCTGGGTGTCTTTAAATTTGTTTCATAAAATACTCGACTGTTTCTGGTTCAGCTTTAACAATGATGTGGACGTGTGAGATATATTGCAACCCATTGTCCATTTGGGAGCCTTGGTGGAGCTATAAAAACCAAGTCCATGCGACTTTTAGGGATCACGGGTCTGAATTGTGAATATCATCTTGTAGAAATATAAGATAGGGCCTCACACAATATGTGTAATGGCCTGACCCTTTTTGAGGCCCTCAAGCGGGACGCGTCCATGGATTGAGCTATTTTAGATACCTTCCAGTGGCTAAAGGGTATAATATCATGATCTGGGTTATGTTTCATTTAGGCACAAAGGTTGTAATTTGGGGACTCTTCATCAATATTTTGTCTTTATACGAAGCTTTTGTTGCATTCTTATGCTTGGTTACAAAGGCATTTGTTAAGGTTAGGTTGCATTTCCTGCAGGCTCTGCAGCGAACTCTGGAATTTGAGGAGGAATTGGCAGAGAAATTTGGTGGTGGTGGGGGAAATAAAGAGACAGGGGCTGATGCTGACGAAGTGGATCAAGGGGAGAGCAATGATCAGATTGTTTCTGATATTAGAAAGAAGTATGAAAAAAAGCTTGCGAGACACCAGGGAAGTGGGAATGAGGTATGAACTCCAAAATATAATTACAGATGTGATTTTAACTGAAATTATTGTTATTACCTTTCGTTTTGGTTTCCTTGGTTTCCATGCCTTTAGGAGACTGACAGACGCAAAGAACTGTCTGCTCCTGGAGCTGGGGTAAGTTCTTATCTTTTCTCTCTCCCCTTAACTTTCTTTCATTGGTTATCAGTTGCTGCATCTGTGGGCAATAGTTTGTCTGAGGCTTTCTTGCTGCACACGACTACTACTTCTATGACTCCTTTCTTCCGATGTATGTGACATGTCTTTTCCCTCCTGTAATGTGTATGCCTGTGTCTATTACTGCAATTCCCTCACATCCTTTATTCTTTATTCTTGGTTCTTGATTCTTGAATCTTTCCATAGTATAATAATATCTATACTGTGCTTGTACCAATTATTGGACCCTATACATATTACTGTGACATCTTTAGCTTCCAGATCAAGAATCACAGTGGGGCTATATGCACCCTGATCCCAATATACATGGAAAATCACAGTGGGGCTATATGCACCCTGATCCCAATATACATGGAAAATCACAGTGGGGCTATATGCACCCTGATCCCAATATACATGGTATACTAGCTAGTTTGTGGAAGACGTGAGGCTGAGTCAAATGCTGCCAGAAAATTGGATTAATGGGCATTTATTTTGATCCATGAAACCTCGTTCTGAAAGTTTTATTAAATGAATGCTATTCCACGGGAAAAGGAATTACTGATTTAAGGAGCACTGTATAGGGTTGAAACTCGTCACATAATTTTATTTTTCATTTTGCTCAGATTTAGTTTCACTGACCATCTTGACTAGGACTAGTAGGGGCTGGTTCTCTCTCTCTCTCTCTCTCTCTCTCTCTCTCTCTCTCCTCTCCTCTCTCTCTCTCTCTCCTCTCTCCTCTCTCTCTCCTCTCTCTCTCTCTCTCTCTCTCTCTCTCTCTCTCTCTCCTCTCTCACTCTCTCTCCTCTCTCTCTCTCTCTCTCTCTCTCTCTCTCTCTCTCTCTCTCTCTGGTACATCTAATTCTGATTAAGTAAACATCATGAACCTCTGTGTATCAAGTAACTTGAGTAATTTGATTTACAGTTCAATTTCCGAGGAATCATTTCCTCTTGTTTTGAACCTCACTTGACGGTATACGTGGAATTGGAAGAGAAGACTCTAATGGAAAATCTAGAGAAACTAGTGCAGGTAATCTAAGTTACTATTTCCTTCTCAAAATGCTTTCATTTATTTCACTACTTTCATCTTCTTGTTGGTTCATTTTTATTTGCTGATTACAGGAAGAAACATGGGATATTGAGGAGGGAAGTCAAACAAATATTTTATCTAGTAGCATGCAGGTAAGACTGAGCAGGAGATCTAGTGGACTTTCTGTATCAGACTTTTTCTGTACACGTCTTTCTTTTGTTGTCTTTTAGATTACTTCTTAAAAAGGACGATGCTCTTTCTCTCTTTTTTCCCTTATTAGCTTTTTATTCATTTATTTTTGTAAACTTCTTTGCTCACTGCAGAAGACTTCCAACATTATTGCATGGTTGGATGCTATGTTTAAACTATTCATTGTCCCAAAGCTGAATTGATTCTGAAATGTGTAATATGTTTTAAATCACGGTGACGCTTCATGTACTTGTTTTAACTTAAATTTCTTGTTTTTGCAATTGAAGAACCTGGCTTTATGCAGTAAGTCAATATTCTTTGATATTACTGAATGAGAGGCATTGTTATCTCTATGCATTGGCAATTAGTTACAGAAAGAACCCTCGTTCTTTCAATTAACTTGTCAGCCAATTTGTAATGTGTTTGCCATAGGGAAGTATTTATAATTTTAACCATGGTACTACTCTGCCAGTCTAGAGTTCATTATAGATTTGACTGTTGATGCATAATCATCTACTTATTGGAGCTTTTAACTTCCATATCAATTATCCAGAATCAGAAATTCCGAAGGTTGACATTGCTCATACTTTTCATGCGTACCTTGAAGTTTTTTGCCTTGCGATCTTTGGTTTAG
>AP025054.1:5292063-5485657 GCA_036186865.1 Eustoma russellianum
TTTCTTAATGGATGCAAGGTGTTGCATGGATATGCTTATTCTGTTTAAATATCATGAAAGTGTAGTTCAACTGCATATGCTTCTCTCCAATTTACCTTTTTTATGAAGTGGTCTTGGCATGTTATTTTTACTTTATATTCGTTTTGGTAAGTTCTTCGTTTCAAAATGAAGCAACGAGCCTTTGGCACTCTTGAAAGTGTCCAGTTATGAGCTCTGCAAATTAGTTTTCTCACGTCTTCCATAGAAATATTTGGTTGATGTATTCTCCATTTTTATTTGGTTGACTTTGGAATATGATGGAATAAAACAAAATGACTCACTAAATTAGATGCGCTTCTTATATTGTGAAGTAACGATTGATCGACACAGCTTGACGCATCATTATAGGTCATCGGGAAACAACTTATGTGTGTTTTTAACACATGGGTATGGTTGCGTACATCCGACCCCCGATATCCCGCCATAGGCGGGAGCCTTTAAGGCAATGGGGTAATGTTGTTGTTATTGTATTATGTCAATAAACTCAACTAGAAGACATGGTTTTCTACTTACGAATGGAAAAAGTGTTTGGCTTTCTCTCTTATTAACAAGCTTTGCAACTATTGGCTGAAGCCTGTCAAATCAAACTCATGTTTTGATGATTATGATTTTTATTAGAATGAAGGGAAATATCAATAAATGTCTTGTTTGATGGTTACTAACCAGAAGTTTCCTTTCATTTTAATGAAGGCAAATATTGATAACAAATTGATCAAGGGATAAATATTTTGTGGCTGTGTGATCTTCACTTTTACTAGTAGATGGAAATCCCTTGGTCTTTGTTGTGTCTCATGTCCGGCGTGAAGGGAAAGCGCCTGAAAGTACTTTTCTTTTTCTCGATTTGAATTTGGTTTTTACATGTTTATTGTGAATCCTTGAAATGAAAACATGAAGGCATGGTTGCTAATGCACAATGGGAACTTGTGACCCAGTTTGCTCTTCCCGATAACCAACAAAGAATTCTTGCGTTCACATCGGTTCTGAATGTGGAAGTTTTTTCCTCTCTGGACAGGTATTTCAGAGGATTCTTAAAGCGTATGCCACCAAGCTTTTCACTAAGCTGCCCAAGGGGGGAACAGGAATCGTTGCTGCTGCCACTGGAATGGATGGTCAAATAAAAGTACCTTTGTCTCTTAAGAGCTATGTTTGGCATATTAATGTATATTTTGCTGTATGATGCTGGAAATTTGACGAATGTTTTTTTGTTTACAGACTTCGGATAAGGATGAAAGGGTGATCTGTCATATAGTCAATACTGCTGAATATTGCCACAAAACCGTGAGTCCTTTGGTTCTTACTTCTACTGCACTTTATCTGCAATAACAAGGGGTTCCTAAATGTATTGTTTTGTTAATTTCTAAGATTTAAACCTGCAATGCCTCTGTTTTGATTGAGGCATTAAAATAACCTCTAGTGGACGCTGAATGATTCAAATACTTGTCTATATGTTCAGTGAGATCTCCTTGATGGTATGGCTTTTGCTTTCATTATATGTTTAAACAAAAACGTGTCATGAAATAGTCTATCACCTGTACGGGCATAAAAGTTTCTGCCGTCAGCTTTTAAATGTCTTTGATCTTGTGTTGCTGTTTTTTGTATTGTGAAGTAGCAGATCGATACAACTAACGCAATTTTTATTAGGGGTCATCTAAAAACATCATTTGTGTGTTTCCAACACATGAGTAAGGTTGCGTACCCCCCGACTCTTCTTACCTCGCTATAAGCGAGGGCCTCTAGGGCAATGGGGTAATCTTGTATTCTCTTTCTTGCTCCATAGGTTGAATTCAAACACTTTTTGACATGTATTGTGTGCTTTTCCCCCCTCTCCTATGGGTGCAATACATATTCTTAAGCTTGGCTTTGGCCTCCTATTGTTTTCATTTTTTGGTGAACTAGAAGTGTTTTCTTTTAGTGCAATTAGATGATTCTTATCTGATGAAGGGGTGGTTACCAGAATATTATAAAGTTTAATGCTAATTAGATGTGTAAATTGCAGTAGTTCTTTTCCGCTGTTCTTTTTAGCATTACTGAGAGTTGAATGTCTTCACAGTCTGGTGAATTGGCAGATAATGTTTCCAAAATTATTGATGCTTCATTTGCAGACAAAGTGGATATGTCTGACGTGCAGGTATAAGACACGGCATTTTCATTTTAATGCTTAGTTTGCAGTCAGGGTGCCTGGTAGTTTTCTCGAGCATTCTCTTTAGGATGTTCTTTTCTGCAGGATGAACTTTCAGCTGTGATAACGAAAGCGTTGATAACACTAGTGCATGGTATAGAAACTAAATTCGATAATGAAATGGCTGCAATGACACGTGTTGCGTGGGGCATGCTTGAGAGTGTTGGCGATCAGTCAGGGTAAGATAGGTTTCTCACTGAAACCCTTTTTTTTCCCGATCACTTAAATTCAACTTTGAAACTTTTCTGCAGGTACGTCAATGGCATAAATACCATCTTCACAGCTAGCATCCCTGTACTTGGGAGCCTTCTCTCTCCAATTCACTTTCAATTCTTTCTTGATAAGGTAATCGCTCGAGTCTATATATTTTTAAATTTTATCATGCCTTAGGAACTAAAGTTTTTGGTTGAAGTCTATTCTGAAATGTTGTTAGATCATCTGATGAAGCGTTAGTTTGTTTTCATACTTCTCCGAAGCGGAGTCCTTTACCACATCGGAAGGCTAATAGAATTTTTGGTTGACCCACTTGTGAGAAGCCATGCTCGAATGTTTTAATGTATAAGACGAGTCCCTACTCTTTACTATTTTTTTATTTTGTTTCTAATGTTTTATTTTAATAGAATTCGTACCTACCGTTTGTCTTTGGACTAATCATATGGCAGTTCACGGTCGACTAATAATCATCTAGTAGTTGGTCCTCTAATTCTCTAATGTAGACAACTAAAAGATAGTGTCAATTTGGTGGAACCACATGATTATGTGGAGGGTCAATTATATCATATATTCAAGTGTTCTTATATCGGTAATTGACCAACTACTAAGATGTCTAGTAGCTGATCACTGACTACTATTAAGTTTGTAGACAACTTAATCAACTTAGTCCTATTTCTTATTTTAAGTGGGAAGTTACTTTCAAAGCTTTTTACATGATATCTTTTGCAACGACATATATTGAATTGTTTTCAATTTCGAATAAAAAAATTTACAGTATGTATAGAAATAGGGACTAAATTTGTTAAATTTTCAAACATTGAGCACGATTTCTGTCAGCTTGAGTTTCTAGGAACTAATTTTGAAGAACCCAAAGAATGGGGGCATAAGCCTTTCCCCCCTAGAAATTTCTCTCCTCAATAGGTGTTGTTTTGAGTTGAGTCTAATCACTACACTAAAAGAAGGAAAAGCTGTATGGATTCAGGCAAACGGTTGGAAAAGTGGCGAAAGCTGTATATGTAACCGTTAAATTACCATTTCATTTAAAATCTTGAACTGTTAGAGAAGGACAACTTTATATTTATGCACTTATTTACCCCAAAAAAAAAAAAGTATATTTACACACTTACCTCGCCCCATTATGTGTGGACTACCACTTAACACACCTCCTCATGTATGCAGACATGTGCCGGTTTTTCATTTTTGATATACATATTTTTTAAGCAACAGTAGTAGTAGACAACAGCAGTACTATTTATTCTTTTAGAGAATGGGGTAGCAGGATTCAAAGCAAGGATCATCTGCTCTGATCCAATGATAAATTACAATCATGTTTATACACATGAGAGTAATTTATTCATTTATGCACTTAAGAGGGAGTTGTTCATTTATACACTTAGTATCATGTGTGAATCACATATATAGTCTCATATAGGCATATGAATCGCCTAAATCACACTTGAAGTGGCCCATGTAGGATGTTTGGCACCTGGTTGCCTTTTGTTGAATTATTAAATCTTGTCATTCCTTTTCTCATTTTTTGTTTACAGCTTACAACCAATACCTTTTCATGGATACAACTTTCTATTTATTTTATCTTTTGTGCAGCTTGCATCATCTCTTGCCCTGCGTTTCTATCTAAATATTTTCAAATGTAAGCAGATATCAGAAACAGGAGCTCAACAGGTATACAGAATTTTCAGTATCTTAGAAGTTTCATCCCATGTTTGATTTGGATGGATTTAATAAACCAGTTGGCTTAATGATCTTTGTCAAACCAGCCTTCTGTAAAGTAATTGCTGCAAGTAAGCTGTTTGAGCAATGAAATTTTGTGATGGAATGATGACTTCATTTTGTTGCAGATGTTGTTGGATACGCAGGCTGTGAAAACAATTCTATTGGATATTCCTTCCCTTGCAAAGCAGGTATACTCTATGTGCAGTTAGTTGCCCCTTTTGTTCTTCTTGTTATAGCCTTCTAGTAGTATTACACAAATAACTACACGTTTGTATTTTCTTGAGCGAATTTGATGATCAATTGACACGTTTTCTTGATATTCTCCTGATTGTTATTCTAACTCGGACCGACTTTCTCCTCGCCTGAAGGTCACTCTGGCTCAAACTATTCTTTTGACTAGGATTTGTCTCGTGGACACACGAGCGATCCAACCCTCATAACATTTCCTCACACACACACACACACACCCCTCTCTTTGTCCTTTAAATGATAATTTGTATTTTATATAAACAGGGTTTTAGTTGAAGCTAATTACAAATGGAAGAAAGCCTCTCAAAGGCTAACCAAACAAACTATCTTCCACCTCTAGTCCCCTGTACAAAGATGTTAGGATCAGAGCAGCAATTAGCAGCAATGGACCAGTTTAATCTATTCTTTCTAATACGCCTTCAACTGCTAGCATAATGCCTGTTATTTTCAATGATTTTCTGCACCTCAATATTCTTTTCCTTCCTTTGGTTGCAGAATAGTATTTTGTTCCTCTCCTGCCAAATACCGTATATAGCAAAACGAAAAAGAAAAAAAAGAGTAACAAGAGGTCCTTTTGAAATTTTGAGAGTCCAAGAATGTCGGGTTGCTATTGAGACTGCCAAATACAAAACATTGTATTAACCAGAGTAGATACTACCAAATTGTCCTAGAATAAGAACATGCATAGATTAAATTGTCTCTATTCTTCTGCTTCTCCATGCAAAGAACACATTTGGAATGTGAAATGAAATCCCACTCCAGCAATTTGTCTTAAGCAGTTTAGTAAGACAGACTTAACACTTATGGAACCATATCTTGGCACATGCCATTTTGGTCAAACAAGCCCAGCCCCAGGAAACCTTTATTCACCGACCTTAAGCAGAAAATGCTGAATTAATGCAAAACGAGGGGACGAAACACCATTTCATATAGTCATCAAAATGATAATAGCTCATAATAATGCTCTCGCATCTGAATATAGTCTTTCAGCTGTGCACTCCATGTTACCAGAGGCTGACGCCGTTTACCTTTCTGTAGTACTTCAGAAACCTTTGAGTTGGAGTTTTATCTTCCTATGAGTACGTGGGTTGATTGCATAATTTAGAAGGCTTTTTGAGTGTTAAGGATCATTCAAAAAGGATTTGGTGGACTTACCATTACCAAGAATTCTGGGAACGCAAGGAAAGGCTAACTTTGATATGTAACAGCTTCTTCCAGATCCCGGAGTCTGAAGAAGCTCTTCTTTTCATTTAGAACTGACTTGTCTTTGAGAATGATATAGTGAACCCGTTTGGCGCCACTCCTGTCTGCCACTGGTGACTAGATTTTGTCTTTGACAAGACTAGACATATCTGTGTGCGGTACTTGCCTGAAAGATTCACTTGGATATCAATGACCACTATGAAAGACATTAAAATGCTTTGCAACACTATGGTTATGCATGTTGTGCCCTGCATTCTCCTTGTACAAGTTGTATTTCGTAAGAGCTGATTATTTGGCTATCTTTCCGTTGCCAACCTGATTTGTCGATTGTGTTCCTGAACAGACATCTGGAGCTGCTAGCTACTCAAAGTTTGTAAGCCGTGAGATGAGCAAAGCTGAGGCATTATTAAAGGTTTTTTATTTAACTGCATCAAGAGTATTTCACCTTAAAGAAACATTTTTGTTTTACATCAGACTTTTACCCCCTTTTTTCATGTGTTGTAGGTCATATTGTCACCGATTGACTCGGTTGCAGATACATATTGCGCTTTGCTGCCTGAAGGAACACCTGCTGAGTTTCAACGTGTTCTAGAGCTTAAGGTTGCTTTTGCACCATTGCTAGCTTGTCTTCATTTCCCCATCAATTTTCACTCTTTTCCCTTCTTTTTCCACTTCTCGCCTTTCTGGTTTGCCGTTGCATAGTTCTTAAGGATTAACTGTATGCTATGCACTTTTATCTTTGTCTTTCATCTGCCTGCATATTTTAATTATACTATGCGTATATTCCTGTCTATACTTTTAGAAATCTTGGTTTTGCAGAAGCTTCCGAAGTGAGGTTCTAGACGTGTCAATTAGATGTTTATCGTTAAGCTTTAAGCAATTCTTGCCCGTTTCCTTAAGTGAAGGCTGAATCGTTATGCATCCTCTTATAGATTAAGCTTTTAGAGGGGATAGCAGTTTAACTGAGTCTTTGTATTTCAGGGCCTGAAAAGAGCAGACCAGCAAGCCATACTAGACGACTTTACTAAGCGCGGGACTGGAATAACAGCTCAACCTGCTGCAGCTGGGAATTCTGTAATCCCAGCTGCCCCAACCGTATCAACTACACCAGCACTAGCATCTGCTGCTTCTGCCGGGATCATTATCTCAAGAGAAGATGTGCTTGCCAGAGCAGCTGCCCTTGGTAGAGGCGCGGCTACGAACGGATTCAAAAGATTCCTTGCTCTAACTGAGGCAGCTAAGGATCGGAAGGATGGACCATTAAGAAAGCTTTTCACTGGATAAGATTCAGACCCTTGTCCCTCATCCTGGGGATTTCGGTTTTGCTTTTACTTTACCTTTTTCCCCTTGTGGTTTTTGTTTTTGTGTTTGTCATAGTTTGAAGGAATACTTTAAAATCCTTCTAAATAGAAAACGTAGGTTAGTTTTCTTTTCCCTCCCTACTATTATTGATGTAATTTTTCTTTTTGTTCTTTTGGTTACAATAGAGGCTATGACGATTAAAATCTCAACGGGTGTTTGGTTGGGGTTTTCTTTTAGGGGTATAGGTTTGGATTCCAAACCCATAAAAGTTGTTTGTTTGGAGAAATAGTGGGTATGAGTTTCGGTTTGATATCCAAAAATTTGGTAATGGATATCGTTTTTTGACATACTAGCCCTTCCTTGTCTATCAATATGGAGAATGGGGGTCGATCAACGCTGGTCCGCCGCCACTGGCCGATCAAATTTTTCCGGCAACCCACATTCGATACCCATTTCAATTTCAATACGTTCTAAACACCATCAATGTCTATCATATCCATTCTCACTTCAATATCAAATAACTATCACTTTTACGTCCAAACTCATATACTCCAACCTCACATCCTGCCATATCCATTCTGGTTCTGATTCCGATATCCAAGTAGAATTAAACGCCACCTTAAAAGATTTGTACGGCATCCACCAAAACATATAATTTTCTACTGGATTCCACTCGCAACAGACTTAATGGGTGGAAGGTGCGAATTCTATCTCAGGCTTCACAGTGTGTTCTAATTCAATCCGTTCTCGATGCTTTACCTTCCTATGTTATGGAGACTATGGAGATCCCGATGTCAGTTCTGAAGGGGATGGAAAAACATATGAGGAAGTTCTTGTGGGATGAGACTGAGGACTCCCGGAAGATGCACTACCTCTCTTGGGAGAAAATCTGTACACCAAAGACTCATGGAGGTTTAGGTTTCAAGAATCTTAGAGAGATGAATCTCGCATTTCTTGTCAAGCTAGGTTGGTTGATGCTGATCGGCAAAGGAAAACTTTGAGTGAAGATATTGTGGGCCAAATATGGATCACCATTGTTGGACAAGCCGAACCAGAATGTCTCCAAAAATGGAGGGGTATCCGGCATGTTGCACAGCTACTAAGAGCAGGGCTTGAAAGCTCCCATTTTCTTCATGGCGGTATGGATGCAGGGGAGTCTGTGGTTACCTGGCTTGGTAAGGAAGCAAAATCCTTTTCAGTGCATAGTGCGTATATGATGCGATTCCCTCCAACTGATACAATGAGTGGGCAAATAAAACGGGAGCTAATTTGGAGGATGAAAGGACCCTTACGGAGTAATTTATTTCTATGGCGCTTCATGAATGATGTAATTCCGATGCAACGGTTCCTCTTTAAACGTCGGGTCATTTCTTGTCTGTCGTGCGAGACGTGTGGGAGGGGGGACATTGGACCCTTGCATGAGGTCCGAGATTGTTCTTGGTCGCGAAAGGTTTGGAAAGAGGTGATACATCCGCAGCATTTGGCAGACGTTTGTTAGACTGCAGTCACAGGCCGAGTGGGTGTCAATGAACGTGTAAAAGAATTGGGGAGATCCTGATCCAGCAGGCGAGTGGCGTTATATATTTCGTGAGATACTTTATGCCATTTGGCACCATTGGCTCAAAACCAGACATGAGGGCGTTCATCAGAAGATTCATCCTAGTCATTTTATCCAGTCTATGAAGCAACGAGTTTTTGTTTTATTGAAAGCTTGCTTTTTTGATGTAGATAAAAGCGTCGTTTAGATAGCTTCCCACATATCTTCCATTGTATAGAACACTTTGTTTTTGAACTATATACGATCGAAATTAGAGGGGAAAAAAAGGTAAACCATGTGACAAATTATTTTCTTTTTAGTTTTTTTAATGTGAGAAGTGGGCCCAAGGAGCGGGGACGGGCAAACGCCGGACGGATGAGATCCTAGGAGGCTAAAAGTGAGGTATAATATGAGACCTCTAATCACGCGTCGCCATGTGTAAAAAAGCAGTTTTTTTTAAAAATAAAATTAGAACACACATTTGCTTTTGTACACATGACGACGCGTGATTGGAGGCCTCATATTCTACCTCACTTTTAGCCTCCTAAGATCTCATCCGAACGCCGGGTGGGGGCTGTCCTTATGATATTGGTCATTTTGATGTGAATGTGGCCTAACTTGAAAGGGAACCGCCACGATTCCGTTATGAAAGCCTTTTCCATATCTGGTGATGTGATAGAATTCAGGGATGAGATCTCCTCACCGCACGGTGAGTCACCGCGCGGCCCAGGACGCGACACGTGACAGCAGTAGGGGGTGATGAGGCTGGATGAAGTTTACCCTCACCCAGCCTCACCACCTTCCTTTTTGCCACGTGTCGCGCGGTCACGCACGAGGTGAGGGGGGAGCGGTGAATTATGAATCTTATCATTATCGAAAAATACACGAGAAAACAACAGAAAGTGAAAAACTGACACCATCAACTGATACAATAAATCATTAAATATGATTGAATTATTTTTTAAAATTGAGTACAACAAAGCGTCAGTTATTTAAGAGAAAATTTTGTTGAAATAAACAATTAAATATTCTTTCTTATGTTTTTAGGTTTATTTAGTTAATCAGTGTAAAGTTCGATTATTGGGTGTTAATAATTAGTTTGAGAAAAAAGTTTTTGTATCGAATTAATGAGTTTCCGACGTTTATTCTGGACATATTTAATTTCATGATGAAATCCTAACTAGATTTAATTTTTTTTTAAAATAAATCTAGAAAAAGGGAAGTGAAATTCAGATTGAGAACAGTAGAATTTCAATTAATCTGGTATATTCAGCTCTGTTTTTGCGGCTGTTTGGCTGGGTTCTAGGTTTGTACCAAATATGTTTAGAGCTAAGATAGGTTTGCGATTCTCAAACATAGATTAGGCTGCAAACGAACCAAGCTCAAAACGAACTATTCGGGTTCGTTTCGTTAAACGTTCGGATCGAGTTCGATTTTGGCAACCTCGAATTCGAATTCGAATATATTTTGGGTTCGAAATATTTAGCGAGTTAAATTCAAGCATCCTAGTATTCGGTTCGTAAGCTCGACGAAGGCTTGATAGTAGACTCGATAATTGGCTCGAATATGTCCATATATATTCTCTCTTATTAATCACCACCGTCCATCCCTGAAGCTTGTGAGTTAGATTCGAGTTCACGAGTCGAGCAAAGCTTGCGAGCCACATTCGAGCTCACGAATCAAGCTCGAGCCTTTTCCAAATGTTTCATATTCGAACTCGAGCTGCATTTAAAGTTCGTCGCGAGCTCAAGCTCGATTCTGATAAAAATAATTCGAACCAAACTCAAACCTAAATGAGTTCGTTCAGATTCGGTTTGTTTGCCGTCCTACCTACCATGTCTTGCCGTTACAATATATTTAATACATACATTAAATTCAAACAACCAAACTCATACTATGAGTGTCAAAAAAATAAAAACAAAAAAACAAACGATGGCATACCACATGGAACATATGTCAAAATAATCTCGAATTTGATTCTATGAAATTAGTTGTCACCATATCTGACGACATGCTTTGGAGTAACTGGTAAGGTTGTTGATTTGTGACCTTAAGATCACGGGTTTGAGCCGCAGAAACAGCCTCTTGCATATAGTGTAGGGTAATGCTGCTTACATCAGATCGCGAAGCGATCTGGTTTCTGTCCGGACCTTGTGCAAACGCGAAATCCTAGTGCACGGGAAACGTACCATATCTAGAAGGTTATTTTGCATAATATTTGACTTTTTGTTTTCAACCAATTTTTTTTTATATTGACTACAAAAATGAGATAAAACAAATACACAGAAAATGTAAATCATGGAAAGATACTACTAATATATGGAAATATAAATCATTAATCTAAGTGGATAAAAACTTTTCAATTTGCAAATATGTGAACTGGCACATCCGGTTTTGGCAGATGAGATATGAGAATGCCTCATATGAGGTAAAATATGAGGTTTCCAATCACACAACGCCACGTGTATGAAAAGGCTTTTTTTAAAGGAAAAAATTAAACAACGGGCCCTTTTGTACACATGACGTCGCGTGATTAGAGGCCTCATACTTTGCCTCATATGAGGCCTCCTCTGATCTCGTCTGCCTGTTTTGGAGACCTTATCTAGGCCTGATGGTTAGACTTATTTAGTGATTAAATAAATCTTCCGTTCAGAAGTGATTTTGGACTAATGTGGTACTACTAAATAGAATGAATAGTACTACTAAATAAAAAAAATTTGAAAATTTCGACATATGACCCATGTAATATGCTATAGTATGATTTTAGTGGTTTGAATTGTGACGTACATACCAAAAAAAACAACAACACCGACCCAATATATCCCAACGACATCAAAAAAATATCGTTAGAGTAGCAAAAACTATCGTTAGGGTGTAGGGAGGGTGAGAGTCAGACAAACAATACATTAACCTCAAATGATATAGATTTTGCTTCCAGTGAGACTTCCGACTCTATATATACCTGCATAGATGACACACTAATACCGATTTAGTAAATAAGATGTATGTATTAAATAATTAATATAACTACTCATAACTAGTAATATGTCACGTAAATTTCACACATGTAGCGGCACTAAAAGTAGCAAATGAGTAGTTTATTTATTACTTTATTATCCATGGATGATTAATCCAATTTTCTTGTTTTGAAGTTGACATTTATTTATTTGTTGGATAGAAACCGATGAGATTTTAGGAGGCCTATGCGTGTACAAAAGCAAGGGGTACAAAAGCAAGGGGGTGTTGCAATTTTTTTATATAAAAAAACTTGCTTTTGTATAGGTGGCGATGCGTGATTGGAGACCTCATTTTTAGTCTCACTTTTAGGCTTCTGGGATCTCATCCGGGGTAGAAATTCCATAAAAGTTAATACTCCTGGCTAAATGCTGAAATAGTTAGATCCTAATTTTGGATTTGTTGGAGAGTATTCCATATAAAATATACTTCCTGATAAAATAGTTGGAACCTGGTCCCTGTGAGGACACACAAGTGAGCTTTATTATTTGTTATTAATTATTATTTAA
Organism: Eustoma russellianum; assembly: GCA_036186865.1. Lineage (NCBI taxonomy): Eukaryota > Viridiplantae > Streptophyta > Magnoliopsida > Gentianales > Gentianaceae > Eustoma > Eustoma russellianum. The sequence goes on from AP025054.1 coordinate 5,304,044, forward strand.
GTGAATATTCAAAAGGTGGTAGTATTTGTTTTTGTTGACTAAGGAGTTTTTAGCGTATACTTATGGACTCTAGCGGTAAATAATATCCAGGTGGGAGGGAGGAAAAAAGGAAATAAGAAAAAAAAGAAAGGGAAATTTTGGTTAAATCTCAAGGCTGTTTGGTTGGGGTTTCTTCATTAATGATAAGAGTTTGGAGGGTCTTCAAAACTCATACACATTGTTTGATTGTTAAAATTGGAGATATGGATTTCGGATTGATATATGAATATTTGGTAATGTATATGAGTTTTTTTTATATACTAGTTCCCAATGTCTTTCAATACGGAGGTATGAGTTTCGACCTTGACAACTCTCAACCTACTCCGGCTACCCCCACCCACCCCCAATGGTCAAACAGGCCGGTTAAAGGCTCCTACCGGTCAACGGCGTCGGCCACCGCTGGTCCGCCGCCGTCCGCCGGCCAGTCACTGTTCCGGTCAGTCAAATTTTTCCGACCATTTTTCAGCTGCCCACATTCGATACTCATTTCAATTCCGATACGTTTCAAACACCATCAACGGCAATCATATCATTCCCACTTTAATACCAAACAAATATGACTTTTACGTCCAAGCTGTCAAATCCATACAGTGTCATACTCATTCCGATTCTGATTCCGATACCCATGTACAAACCAAACACCCCTTATTGTTATAAAGAATACAATAAAGATAAAAAAACTTCTTCTTTTTTTTTTTAAAAAAAAAGAGCAAGAACCTGGACTACATTTTTAGATTATCGTATAAATTTTCACTTAAATTATCACATTAATTAAATGCTTCAACATCGACTGCTAAAATTAGTATAAAAAAATTGAAATGCTATATGCTAACAGTTCTTTAACTCTTTTTTTTTTCAATAGCAAAAACATTGTACTATATCTACTTCTTTTCCTGAAAATATACACTATTTTGATTAAACAAAAACCACTTTATGTTTTATTAAATTTGTAAAACAAAAAATAATTTTTTAAATCTGATCTCTGGCACTAGTTTCTGATGATTTTTTTTTTGGCTTAAGTAATCTTATTTTAATGGTTTTACTTCAAAATATTTACACATAAAATTAATTTTGATGTTAACTGTAGAGGATAGAAATTAAGCGTTTAATTGATGTGCAATCTGAAAATTACCGTTAAGGGTAATTAAGGCCAAACACTTGATTCTACGTGGTCATCATAATTTTATTTTATTAAATTAGTTACCAATTACCACCATTTCTAGGGATGGAAATCTCAGACACGACGCAAAAACACGACTTAAACCTTACACGCTTCTCGTGGGTATGAGTATAACCTTGGTGGGTTTTGTGTGCAAATCGAGTGAGAACTGAAACTTACCCACTAAGAGTGGGTTGTGTCCAGATACACACGCGAGTTACCCATGTATATCCGCAATACCTGATTTTTTAAAATATATTTTTAATATAAATTATCAAAGTAAAAAGTATAAAATTTAAAAAATCCTAAAACTCAAAAATCTAATCCCTTCTTTCTTACCGTGTGCAATTGCCCCTGCCGCTCTACCCCGTAACCATTCATTCTCCATTTCTTCTCTCTTTACTCACTCTTCTCACTTCTCACTTCGTCCGGTTGGCCGCCCCTACCATAGACCATTGGTTCTGAACCTATTGTTGTTTCAACGATACATTGTAATAGTAGTCGTTTAAATATATGAAACACGAAAAATACACGAAACCTGAAAATACCTAAAAATACACGTAATGACCCATACACAGCCTGAAATATTTGTACTTGTCAAGTTTGTAGGTATAACTGATACACAACACGATCCTAACATATACAAGTTTGAGTATCTACTTGTGTATATGCGAAAAAAAAAAACAGATCAGGTATAAGTCTAGTGCTTTGATACTATGTAAACCGAAAAACACGTAACCATTTCTAAACTCCAAAGCTTAGTTTGGAGACTATTTGACTTTTTTTTTAATCGCAAAAATACCCGTCTAAATGTTTCTGGACTACTTTGGTAAAGTCAAAAGAATCGAAATATTCTAACATACATGTCTCCTGTAATATAATTTCTCTGAATTGAGTTGTTTGTGTATGTTTATATTTTAATATTAGGGATTTCTATTTGTGTTTACTAAATCTCTACACTAGTATACGAATACACCATATTTTTATTATTGTATTATAAATACATGTACATATTGAGCCGTGGTTTTACAAGAATCAAGTTCTCTATCTCTTAGGATGAGAGTATTGTCTGCCTACTTCTCACCCTTCTCATACCTTAGCGATATCTTTTGTTGTTGTTAGAATATACTAGATATGACTGTTGTTGTTGATAAGTTGTTTGCTTATGCGGACATATTATAAATATTAGATCATTCTAGTAACATGTCGTATGTATTTCACACATTTGGCGGCACTTGGTTATTTTACGTCGTATGTAACTCTTAGATCCTTCTAATAACATGTCGTATGTAATTCTTAGATCCTTCTAGTAAAATCTTTTGTAAATATACAGAGTTTGTTTTCGAATGACTCATACTGAAATTGCATCAAGTTATATCGATCGACTGCTACTTCAAAATACAAGAAGAACAGCTAATTTAGTAAGTCAATTCAGATCATCTAAACATGAACTAAAATTCGTTATAGGTGTGTCGTGATAAAACTTGTCAATCTAAAAAGGTTTCGCCAGGCTCCAACATGTTGCGCTCTTCATAAACACATCTTTCAAGAAAAAAAAAAGTACGAATTTCACCCAAAAATATAAACAACCAACATAATTGGAAACCCTTGGAAAATATTGCGATTTAATTTAAACCGATAAACGGTAACTAAACTCATAGCACTTTTTATAGGTTTAATTTCATTCCTAACTAATTTTAAATGGATTAGTTAGGTCGAATTTTTGGATGTTAATTCAGTTCACTTGCAGACTGATAGGCCATGATCGGATCGTTGGTCTACGGTTAAAACGTAACAGCCCAATACTGCAGTTTAGCGGGTTAGCACTTAGGTATGGTTGTCCGACCTCAGCAGCAGCTCGGCAGGGCAACATGACGCCCATACAACATCAAAGAATCTATTGAGGTTTGTACCGCGGCACTAACTGTAATATATGTTGCACGTCGGACTACATTTAGGCAATGCTTAGCCATGCATTCGGTAAGGCCAAGTCACGCACTTCGGCAGGGCTCAGCTGTGTACCACAGCAGCTCGTGCACTTCGGCAGGGCTCAGCTGTGTACCACAGCAGCTCGTGCACTTCAGCAGAAGGCAGCTGTGTACCACAGCAAAACGAACCCAATACGATAAAACTTCGTGGGACCCTCAAACGGAGATACTTCTCCAATATATCGATTACATCAATTTAGCCTTCCTGAACACGCCAAGGTCACAACGGTCGACCTACTAAGTCACATCAGCCGGACTACTGATCACATCAGCAGACCTACGACGTCCTATGCTCTCTGCCCTAAACGAAGCTTCTTCCCCAAGCTATCGTCAGAGTTTTTGGGGTGAGAAAGAAATCTATAAATGTAAGGAGATCAAGACAAAGAAAGGGACGAGACGGAACAACATACACACACACCCCTTGCTCTTCGGCAAACACTGTGAGAACTTCTCAACTTATCCCTTTACATTATAATCTCATTGAGATATGGCCCAAACTGACTTCAGCGTCGGAGGGTTTTTCCCGGGGCCAACCCCCCGGGACCTCTGACCTGTGCTACATTGTGCAGGATATTTGCCGCTATTCCAGCTACATATTATCAATCCCAGTTGACAAATTCTTTGTGCCAACTGACGAAGTTAAATCAAGGTCATCTTGACCATTGGTGAAGATCCGGCTTCATCATTTGGCGCTAGAAGGAGGGCCCCTTAAGTCCCTTAACCCAGAAAACGGCCCCTCAAAGCTTCTCTAGCAATTATTAAGGAGCCTTTCTAATCATCTTAGGAAGCTATCGAGAGAAAAATGAGTATCAGAGATAGTCAATGGATCAAACAACCCATGACATCTGGAAGGAGTCAAAAATCTTCTCAACAACAAACTGATCAATGCTCAACGGAGCCGGGGGAATCTTCAACTCCCTTGGCTTTCACATATGAAGAGCACATGCGAGCGATTCGCTATGTGGCTCAAAACCCGGAGGTTTTTCAAGCAGTAGTAAGGGAGATGAAGGGGAAGGCGCCTGCAGAAAAGTCCAGCGGACCCCGTTTCGATAACTCCTATCCACTGGATCACATAGAGTATTCTCCTACTCGGCATGGTTATTGTTCCAGGCGTGAGGAAAGGCCTATGCCCAAAAGGAAGTGGCCAGAACAAAAGCCTAGCCACCAAACCTCTAGATATTATCAAAAAGTTTCCCTGCCTTTCAAACATGGCAGGAAAGCGGGAAACAAGGGCAAAGCACCTTGCAGGAAAGGTGCTCTGTTAGGATTCGGCTGGGGAGCCGAGGAGAGGAAAGGAATTCTCTGCAGGCCTCTAAGGCTTATATCCTTTCTTATATGAGGAAAAAATCCCTAGCAAAAGAACCCCCGCCCCTCGCTGGGCCAATCCGTAAAAGAAACCATCAACTGTACTGCCTCTATCATCACGATATTGGGCATGATAAGGAAGATTGTAGACAGCTTGGGCAAGAAATTGAACACCTTATTGAGCTGGGTCACCTACAACGCTTCTATAATCCCAGGTCTAGGCTTCACAACAGGCTAGACTTTGGTAGACCCCCTCCGGTGGGGGGGTTGTAGGCCAGGATATCACCAGGATTATCTAGGAGACACCGATTCGGATTTCGATGAGAGAGGAACCCGGACTTCTGAGCATATAAGGCTGATCTAATGACCTTTTTGAATCGCAGTCTGATTCTTCTTCATCCGAAATCTTCCAGTCCTATATTATCAGAGGATCAACCTCTTATATTTAATTGGGCCCCTTTTAAGTCACTATATGGTGCATAATTCATGGTTATCAATCACCCACGATAGAAGTGGGGGCATACCCAGCAGGACTGGAAGGCTGAGCAGGTCTCAGCAGGATGGGACAGGTTTCCCGATATTTTTACCCAGCAGGTTTGGAAGGTTGAGCAGGTCTCAACATCATTCTTACCCAGCAAGTCTGGAAGGCTGAGCAGGTCTCAGCAGGATGGGACAGGTTTCCCGATATTCTTACCCAGCAGGTCTGGAAGGCTGAGCAGGTCTCAGCAGGATGGGACAGGTTTCCCGATATTCTTACCCAGCAGGTCTGGAAGGTTGAGCAGGTCTCAACATTATTCTTCCCCAGCAGGTCTGGGTGGCTGAGCAGGACTCAGCGGAACAAAACAAGTTCCCTACGTTTCTTCCCCAGCAGGTCTGGGTGGCTGAGCAGGACTCAGCAGAACAAACCAAGTTCCCTACATTTCATCCCCAGCAGGTCTGGGTGGCTGAGCAGGACTCAGCGGAACAAAACAAGTTCCCTACATTTCTTCCCCAGCAGGTCTGGGTGGCTGACAGGACTCAGCAGAACATGATAAGTTCCCTATATGCCCACCTCGGAAAAGTCAAAAAGTTTGGCATAAGTTTTGCCAATATTTCAACTCAGCCAAACTGAGAAACCCAGCGTAAAAGCAGAAGCTTGATACTTTAATGCGAGAGATACGCCCATGGCCGAAGATAAATACTTGCAAACTGAGCAAGTCAGTCCGAAGATAAATACTTACAAACTGAGCAAGTCAGGCCGAAGATAAATACTTGCAAACTGAGCAAGTCAGGCCAAAGATAAATACTTGCTAGATAAATACTTGCAAACTGAGCAAGTCAGGCCAAAGATAAATACTTGCAAACTGAGCAAGTCAGGCCGAAGTTAAATACTTGCAAACTGAGCAAGTCAGGCCGAATATAAATACTTCCAAACTGAGCAAGTCAGACTAAAGGCCGAAAGCATACAAACTATAACCACAGGACAAGTGGAAAGCAAATAAAAAGAACTGCGCAGACTAGAAGGCCACCACCCGCCATCTAAGGAAAAAGAGCAAGATTAAGCTTCAAAATATTGAAAAGCCAGAACAAATCAGAAGGCAAAAAACAGACTTTTATTGAATATGGAATCTATTACAACTACAAGTTGTTTACATGGGAAAATCCTGTTCGACTACGAAATCTTCTCCTATACTTCGAAAACTCGGCAATCTGGATACAGCCTCGGACTTGGACTATGAAGAGCAGCGAAAGATCCTTATCCAGGACCAGGTAGACTTCTTGGCAATCGTCCCCTCTATGGTTACATGGCAGAGGAAAGGTTTTGCGGCATTGTTGCCGCCCTTGCTTCACCGCTACCATACCTTGAAAATGGCATGCGAAGAATGTAATCGCAATTGTCTCTTGCTTCACTGGAAGAAAAGAAGTTTGTGCGATTACAAAACAGCAAAGCAGAACCTTCGCTGGAAAGGGATATGTCGAAGGAGAATCCTCGTCATGAAATGACAGAGGCGCTAAAGTAAAAGATACGACGATAACCGAAAAAGGGTTACAGGAAAGGAACAATCCCTGTGATGAAAGATTGTTCCCATCAGAATCAAATTCTTTAGGAAAGGACTGAATCTCACAGGTATTTTCCAGATTCTTGAGACATAAAAGGGCAAACATATTTCGGAAATTCATACATGGAGGAGAAGGACCAGATTAAAAGGAAGAAAGAAAAGAGATGCCGACATAAAAGATGAGGGACTCAAGCGAAGGATAAAGAAGGAAGAGGTAGAAGCATCTCTATTTATAGGCGGGGGAAGAAAAAAGGACACCTTTTCGTTTTAAATTTGAAATTCGAAAAGACGGAGATTCACGTATCTCCCTTCCTCGGGGAACGGAATCGAAAAAGAAGCAATAATGGAGCATCGGAACCACCACCTGCGTAGAAAGCAGGCGAAAAAAGATAAAACATGTGGCTAAAGGGATTGGCCATGACATAAAGACAAGATTTCTATGCCTTCGCAGTTCAGCTCAGTCACACAAAATCTGGGGGCAAATGATAGACCATGATCGGATCGTTGGTCTACGGTTAAAAAGTAACAGCCCAATATTGCAGTTTAGCGGGTTAGCACTTAGGTATGGTTGCCTGACCTCAGCAGCAGCTCGGCAGGGCAATATGACGCCCATACAACATCAAAGAATATATTGAGGTTTGCACCTCGGCATTAACTGTAATATATGATGCACGTCGGACTACATTTAGGCAATGCTTAGCCATGCATTCGGTAAGGCCAAGTCACGCACTTCGGCAGGGCTCAGCTGTGTACCACAGCAGCTCGTGCACTTCGGCAGGGCTCAGCTGTGTACCACAGCAGCTCGTGCACTTCAGCAGAAGGCAGCTATGTACCACAGCAAAACGAACCCAATACGATAAAACTTCGTGGGACCCTCAAACGGAGATACTTCTCCAATATATCGACTACAACAATTTAGCCTTCCTGAACACGCCAAGGTCACAACGGTCGACCTACTAAGTCACATCAGCCGGACTACTGATCACATCAGCAGACCTACGACGTCCTAGGCTCTCTGCCCTAAACGAAGCTTCTTCCCCAAGCTATCGTCAGAGTTTTTGGGATGAGAAAGAAATCTATAAAGGTAAGGAGATCAAGACAAAGAAAGGGACGAGACGGAACAACATACACACACACCCCTTGCTCTTCGGCAAACACTGTGAGAACTTCTCAACTTATCCATTTACATTATAATCTCATTGAGATATGACACAAACTGACTTGAGCGTCGGAGGGTTTTTCCCGGGGCCAACCCCCCGGGACCTCTGACCTGTGCTACATCGTGCAGGATATTTGGCGTTATTCCAGCTACATATTATCAATCCCAGTTGACAAATTCTTTGTGCCAACTGACGAAGTTAAATCGAGGTTATCTTGACCCTTGGTGAAGATCCGGCTTCATCACAGACTCAGACTGAAAATAAGGATGAAATAAGTTTAAAAAGTAAACATTCAAGATGAGAAGTGCTAACTTAACATGTTGCGGAAGGAATGCTAAAAACATATTGAGAAATCGTTCCCTTATATTAAACAATATAGCATTTGTCCAATCGAATTATAAATCCTCAATGTGTCTATAATAATATTTACATATTAATAATACATATCAAATAGTAATCTAGTATCTCAATTGAATCATAAGTGGTTGATAAGCACAAACACCATCCCCTAATGTATAAACTATAAAGCACATGACAAAAAGATGAACAAAGTTTTCAGAGCTGACGCAATTCATACTTAAAGAGTAGATCGTTATTAATGACACAGATTCGAATCATGATAATTATAGCCTTGGGGTTTCAAATCATGTTATCATTTTCGTAGCTGGATGAATAGGTTTTATTTGGGTCTTTGATGTGGGATAGGATCCCCTCACCGCAAATGTGATGCGGTGACGCGTGACCGCGCGACACATAGCAGCAAGGGAGGGTGGTGAGGCTAGATGAGAGTCACCCGCATCTAGCCTCACCAACTCCCTTTGATGCCACGTGTCGCACGGTGACAAAGGGGTGAGGAAAGTGGGTTTAGCAGATCCCAACCTATTTGATGGTATGCGTACTATTTCTTCTAATTACTTTTTTTATATTAAATATATTGAAACTTAAGCGGTAAAGACCAATAACACTGTTTTCTCATAGCGCATTTTCCAAATTAAGACTTCTTATAAATTCCAAATAAAAGTTTTTTTTTTTAAGAATTGGTTAGAATTTTCCAACTAAATTAAAAAGAAAATTTCGTAGAGTGACAGTACGACCGGTAATGTTGTATGGAATAGACAGCTGGGCCATCAAGAGGCCCCAGTCGCATAAGATGGAAGTGACAGAGATGAAGATGCTGAGGTGGATGAGTGGCCATACAAGGCTAGATCGGATCAGAAATGAGGTATTTCGGAAAAGATTATGGATGACTAGTATAACAGATAAGATAAGGGAGGGGAGACTGAGATGGTTATGCATGTCAAGAGAAGACAGACAATGACGTCTGTCAGAGCAGTTGAAAGCCTCATTATAGAGGGGAAGAGGAGTAAAGGCATGTCCAAATTGACTTGGGATGAGTGGATTATACATGACATACTAGATTTGCACTTTTTTGAGGACATGGTCCAGGATAGGAGTTCATGGAAACAAATGATTAAAGTTAACGAGGTTTAGACAGGATATAAGGACACCTTAGAGTATATTTAGGAGCTTAGATATTATCTACGCTTTGAGTGGACTTTTGCACTTTTTTTGTTTTTGTTTTTATATTTGTCTTGCATTATATGTGCATATACACGTTAATGACCATTTTAATATCGGGATCTTCGTATTTATATTTACTGAATTTTCTCACTAACACACTAGCACGTCATATTCCTATTATTGTGTCATTTATGCATGTATATCTAGAGCCGATTTCTTACTGGAATCAAACTCTCTATCCTTTGGGATAAATGTATTGTTTGACTGCCATTTACTTTCCCCAGACCCTAACGATAGATATTTCTAACATTGGAATATACTGGACCCTAACGATAGATATTTCTAACATTGGAATATACTGGGTATGATTGTTTGATATAAATTTATATTATTAACAAAATTTGTTGTCTCATTGGATTCAACATTTTGGTCATAAAGAGGATGTATAGAAAATTCTGAATGTGAAAGAGGAAAGTGTCTATGAAGTCCCTTTATTTTGTAATTTTTCATCTCTCTATTTTAAATATATTGTTTTTCGTTTTCTTTCTTCACTATAAAGACTAACAATATCATCTCTTCTCTCCTCCTGCGCTTCTATTTCTCTCGATCTGCCCCTCTCACCATCTTCGCCAATTTTTGTTTTTTTGGCCTTGAATTTTAATTTTTGCAAATATATGGGTTCTCTATGTGCCTCCATAATTGCAATCGAGAGGTTCTAAATTTTCAAGGTAGTTTACAGAATGCATTTCTCGATTTTCCTGTATTTTTATTTTGTAATGCCAAAAGGGTTTCGCCTTGAATTTCAATTTTTTGCAGTTATCTTTGTAAAAGAAAAGGAATTCAGTTCTTGTGCATGCGCTAGTTCGCGTTGTGACGCCTTATTGAAATTTTGCCATTTTGTTTAATCTTTGCAGATTAATGGTGCCTGCATTCATCAAATTCTGGTTAAACTCCGCAATATTTGACGTGGGTTTGAATATAAGGGATAGAGCAGTAGGTCTAAAACTGGGTTTAGGATTTTGGGGCAAAGAAGTTTCGGTTTTGATTGCTGGTTTATTCGGTTAGAAGTGATCATAATATGTGAATGATGGCGACTGCTACATTTCGAAAGATTATATACCCTTGCTGGAAGCCCACGGTCGTGGATGAAGGAGACAATGGGAGTTCATCAGGTGATTCTAGCGTTAGAGTTGATGGTTTGTGGTGGTATAAGGATTTGGGACTACATGTTTATGGGGAGTTTTCAATCGCGGTACTTCAGGCAAATAAGGTCATGGAAGATCAGTGTGAAATTGAATCAGGGCCATTGAGCTTGATTGAGACGGGTCCTCAAGGGACTTTTGTTGGAGTTTATGATGGCCATGCTGGTCCAGAGGCTTCCCAGTTCATAAGCAATCGGCTTTTTGAGAACGTTAAGAGTATGCTTTCTTTTATTTGCTAGAAGTTCTTTTGCCCCTTTACTTTACATTTCTCAGATTTTATCATTATCATCCTTTATTGTTTTCAATTAAGTTTGTGTGACTATATTCATCAAAGGTGATGCTAGTTGTTATGGATGTGCACTTGTTACTCTATGTTAAGAATTCGGTACAGGAAAATAGTTTCCATGCCATGTTCTGGGTTCTATTGCGTATTTTATTATGTCTTTTATCATTCCTGCTTAAAAAAAATGACCAATAAGTTGCAGTGCTTTTCTGATTTACACCACAGTTGAAGTTATGTGCGTGCTATGCAATTGAGGGTTATCTTTATGTCAAGTAGAAAAGTGGCGAGGGACTTGAAATTTGGTCTATTGGTTAAGCTCATTACACTTCTTGGTATCAACCAGGTTTGAATCCTATTCCCATATTCCAGTGTGCATGTGTATAAGAAACTATAAAGAAAGTTGAAAAGCTGGTGTTTTGTGCTAGTAATATAGAGATGCTTCCAACAATTGCAAGCATATTTTAGTTGCCTTCTGGTCATCATCCGGACCAAGTATATCCCAACAGCAAAGGCTATCGTTAGGGTCTGGGAAGGGTAAGTGGTAGGCAGACAATACCTCTATCCCAAGGGATAAAGAGTCTGCTTCCAGTGAGGCCTCCGGCTTTATATGTACCTGCATAAATGACATGATAATAGAGATATGATGTGCTAGTGTGTTAGTGGGGGAATTCAAGAAATACAAAGAAAGGACTTTCGATATTAAACACACATCACGTGTATATGTACATGTAATGTAAAACAACGGTATAACATACGCAACCAAGTGGAAAGTCAACCTAGAGCGTAGATAGTGTCTACGCCTATCTATGTCTCTAAATATACCCTAAAGTGTCCCTATATATGACATATACCTCGTTAACCTTAATCTTATGTCTCCATGAACTCCTATCTTGGACCATGTCCTCGGAGAGGTGCAAATCTAGTAGGTCGTGTCTTATCTGCTCATTCCAAGTCAGTTTGGGTCTGACTTTACTCCTGTTCGGCTGTTCCCCTCTACAATGACGCTTTCAATTGCTCTGACCGGCGCCGTTGTCTGTCTCCGTTTGACATGCCCAAACCATTTCATTCTGCCCTCCTTTATCTTATCTGCTATACTAGCCACGTCTAACCTTTCTCGAAACACCTCGTTTCTGATCCGGTCTAGCCTTGTATGCCCACACATTTATCTTAACATCTTCATCTCTGCCACTTCCATCTTCTGTAATTGTGACCTCTTGATGGCCCAGCAGTCTGTCCCATATAGCATTGCCGGTCCCATTGCCACCTTATAAAATTTTCCCTTTAATTTAGTTGGGAAATTTTTGTCACACAGCACTCCTGAGGCCGCTCTCCATCTACACCAGCCTGCTTGAACTCGATGTGTTACATCATTATCTATGTCGCTATTCTGCTGCACAAATGATCCTAGGTACTTAAACTTACTTACCTGTGGTACCACTTGACCATCGCTGGTGAGCTGGCTATCCTCACTGTCTGCTACGCCGCTGAAGTCGCAGTGCAGATACTCGATCTTAGAACGGCTAATCTTTAAGCCTTTTCTCTCTAAAACACCTCTCCACTGCTCTAGTATAAATGAAAAATCTGATGTCAGGAATAATGGAAAATTAGGATAGTGGTTCTTCCAAGTTGGCAGAGAACAAGTACTCTAGGTTGTTCCTATAGGAGTAAAAGAAGCATATTCTCCTCAAAATGAGAGGAAGGGAAGGACCGAAAATTTTCCTTACTGCAGAGGACTGGGTTTTATTGCCAATTGAAATTAGGCTTAATTGGCAGGCATGTATTGTCTCTTTTTTCTAAATTAGACAGGTTTAAAAAGTGGTTGCCATGGAAGGACAACAACAACAACTTCAAAATACAAAGGCGCTAAATGTTTACTAGCATAGTCTAACAAAAGTCTAGTGCCAACTAAGTCCTGTTTACCGCTTTCAAAATTAAAGACGAAATTCATCCTCAAAGAATAGACAAAAGCGGCATAGGGAACTCTGATGGAGGGGAGTAGCCAAAATTTACAAAGGTAACAAAGGAAGTAATGTCTATCATCCACTACATTAAGAATGCCTTTCTAATAGGGATTCACAAGAAAAAGTTTACATGGATATACCTCATGGCTTTAGTAGTGATAAAAATAAAAAAATTTATTGCCCAGAGGACTTATATACCGAATCTTTTGTGTGAAACTGGTATGGTTGGTTGTAAACATAGTGCGTTTACAAGGAAGAAAATGAACAATACCAAGGGCAAATTCTCCTTTCAATAACATTTGTTAGAATAGAAGGATTCTGATTATTTTACTTTTAAGCTCATAGTTTAGAGAGTTAATCATGGGTTTTAAACGTTTAGAGATATTTGGTGAAAACATCAAAGGTAATTATCCCTTGAATATGTAGAGGAGATCGACCATTTGACTAATATCATAATATGTGTGTGTGTATATATTTATTCATTACAATTATTTAACAAATTGACAAAGTCAATGGACCCATTATCCAATTTTTGAGAACTTTCTACTTCGATCCTATAATTCCGGTTTTTGTAAATAAGTTTTTAGAAAATTTCAATGTTTGACATCTACGATTTTCTATTTTGACTTGACCCCGGTTGCGTTTTCTGCTATTATAAATAATATTGTTTTATCATTTCACAATACAGAATGAACAATTCTAAGTTGTTTTGGTCGAAAGAAATAGTCTTTGTCGACAATTAAGAATGCCTTTCTAATAAGGAATAAGGATTTACGAGAAAAAGTATACATGGATATACTTCATGGCTTTAGTAGTGATAAAAATAAAAATAAAATATGTAAACTAAAGAAGTCGTTATATGGTCTTAAACAATCATCTAAGACATGGTTTAGGAAGTTTACAAAAGTTGTCCTGAACCATGGCTTCACACAAACTCGCAGTGATTACACTTTATTCACTAAAAGAACTGGAACAGTAGCATCAACATACTTATTGTCTATGTTAATGATATAATACTGACTGAGAATGACACACTATGAATAGCTCAACTAAAGAAAGAGTTGTCTACTAAATTTGAACTTAAAGACTTAGGTAAACTCACATACTTCTTAGGCATGGAAATGGGAAGAAACCTGCGGAGGAGTATTGCCCAGAGGAGATACATACTGAATCTTTTGTGTGAAATTGGTATGGTTGGTTTTAAACCAGCTCCCACGCTAGTTGAACCTGGACATAACCTAGAGAACAGTGGGATGAGACACTTATAGACAAACTTAGCCACCAAAAGCTAGTTGAAAATTTGGTTTACTTGTCTCATACTAGGCATGATATTTGCCATGCTGTTAGTTTTTGTAAGTCAATTTATACATGATTTTACTAATGAACATCTCAAAGCCGCTTTGAGAACTCTTAAGTACTTAAAAGCTACACCAGAACAGGGCTAGATTTCAGGAAGAATGAAAACATAAACTTACAGGTATTCACAGATGTAGATTGCACAAGATCAAAGGTGCACATGAAATCAACAATAGACTATGTAACCTATATGTAGGGAAACTTTGTTACATTGATGAGTAAGAAGTGAAAGTGGTCTCCAGAAGCAGTGCAGAGGCAAAGCTTAGAGCTTTGGCATTAGGACCCTGTGAAGGTTTGTGGATTAAAAGAGTGATGGAGTAGTTGTGCCAATCTGTCTCTCTGTCAAGTAGAGTGTATTGTGATAACATTTCAGCTATCATATGACAAAAAATCCAGTTCAACATGACAAGTTAAAAAATGTGAAGATAAATAAACACTTTATAAGCGAGAAGATTGAAGACTAAGTTATCAAAATCAAGCATGTGGAATCAAGGGATCAAGTTGCAGACATTTTTACTAAACCAATTTCAATTAAAGCATTTCATAGTCTTATAGTCAAGGTTGGTTGTATAAATATACACATCATGCTTGATTGGAAGTGTTGAAATGTATAATAAAATGTAATGCACTGTACTATACTTTATGCACACACAGAACCACCATAGATACACATCCACGAATACACACAGAATATACACTCATTTAGGAACAAGTGTTTCGAATGTTAGGGTATGGATTAGCCTACTAGAAAAAGGTTGCAAATGTTTATACATCCATTGAATGTGAAATTGATAATTTTACTGTAACCCGCTCCTTATATTACCAAATGATTCTCCAGCTTGCTAGAAAAAGCCCATTCGAGGCGCATGCATAGTGATTCAGGACTCCAAGGAAAAGCACCAAGATTGTATTCTTTTGGGAAACCAGATCCAATAAATTGAATCAGTGTCTAATCATGTAATCCATCTTAAATAAAAGAAATACATCCATTTCTCAGGATTGTGACTCCTGCCCTCTCATTCCTCCAGCCACCCTGATTGTGTTTCTGTCTGTATGCGTGGGGCACTTCACTTCTACTTTTTGTTCACTTGCCCATCTCTCCTCCTGTGTATGCCCCGTTTCATACTAATGTTTGTTTATTCTTCCCTCCTTCCCTCGTCTGCAATATCTTCAGTGATATGTTTACTTTCTTCTGAGACTTTTATCTTTTTTCTTTTTTAAAACTCATCTTCTTGATGTTCTTATCTATCTCTTATGTATGATCTAATCGTACCAAGCTTCAACAAATTGTGGTCTGATTTAAATGTATCATTTTAGTGGACTATGGAACTTTAGTGCGTTAGTGCACCTATCTCTCTCTTCTATGTACAGACTAATCATGCCAAACTTCAACGTGTTGTGGGTCTATTCACACATATCAATTTAGCGGGCTATGGAATTTTAGTGCATTGGTGCACCTTCTTTTCTGAAAAGTATACTCCCAAACAGTTATGCCCCTCCCTAAGAGCAGATGCATAGCTTTGCATATGTTTACTTTTTTGGTGTTTGGTACTGCATGTAAACTCACTTGATAGCTGTTTGTTACGCAGAATTCACTTCTGAGAATCAAGGGATGTCAGCTGAAGTTATAACCAGAGCATATTTGGCGACAGAAGATGAGTTTCTTTCTTTGGTGAAAAAAGAGTGGGAATATAAACCACAAATTGCTTCTGTGGGTTCGTGTTGTTTGGTGGGTGTAATATGCAGTGGAGTACTCTATATAGCAAATGCTGGCGATTCTCGTGTGGTCTTAGGAAGGCTTGAAAAGTCTGATAAAGAGATCAAAGCAAAACAATTATCTGCTGAGCACAATGCAAGTCTGGAATGTGTTAGGGAGGAATTGCAATCGTTGCACCCAGATGACCCCCAGATTGTAGTTTTAAAATACAAGGTTTGGCGCGTAAAGGGTATTATACAGGTGAGTAGTATCAAGTATGCTACATTCTTTTGTTTATCTGCTTCCCTTTTGAAACGTATGCATGACACCCACACACATATCTCCTTCGTGCTTTGCATTTGAAGAATTATTTTCTCTGATGATACTATACATTAATCTTTATTCCAATTATGTAACTTTTAGATACATGGACCCTTGTATAGGAATGTATACAGAACAATGTGCAAATCTTCTTTTAGAACTGTTGCTAAAAAATGACAATGCAAAAAATAGGAACCATGCTTGAATCCAGGTGCTTATTGGCATGGGTGTCAATTTTAAAAACCGTTTATATAATTTTGGAAATAATCAGTTCTCTTGGCTGGTATGTCTTGCCATTCAGGAAACCTTTTTCATTCCATCAGAGCATCCATTTATTCAAAGTTCATATGTGGTTAGTTTGAATATCCAAAATGTAAATGAAAATATCATGCTTGCAACAATTACTTTTAGGAGAGCAATTATTCAACCGTTAACCGTACTTTTTGGGGGCAATCCTCCCTCTATAAACCCAATATACCACTCATATCCTCAGGAAATAAACATATATGTTACTACATTGAGGATATAATCTAGCGTGAAAGAGACAACATGAAAAATGACCAACGAAGATGAAATGTTCATTAATTGACTTTGTGCAAAGCAGAACAAGGTTTCATGGTCTCTGTATGAAGTATGACCTACTCCATACAGAGACCATGGCACCTTGTTCTTCTTTGCACAAAATCAATTAACAAACTTTTTCTTATCTCCCTTGTATCAACGATTTGTTTTTAGTTTGCATACAGTTCTCCAGGGAAGTTGGGTTAATTTAATGGTTATTCTCTGCAGAACTTGTGGATTTTCTCCGAACCTTTATATGTTTTCACTTATGGTGTGATCAGGGATCTTGTTAGATCTTGTTCGTTTTGATCTTATGCAAGTGTTCGTGCATTTTCCTTCTTCAGGTTTCAAGATCAATTGGTGATGCATACTTGAAAAGAGCAGAGTTCAATAGGCCACCCTTGCTGCCAAAGTTTAGGCTGCCTGATTCCTTCCAGACACCTATCCTTAAAGCTGAGCCTTCGATACATGTACAGAGGCTCCACCCTGAAGACCAATTCCTTATATTTGCATCTGATGGCTTTTGGGAGCATCTTACCAATGATGAGGCAGTTGACATTGTTCACACGTGTCCACGTAATGTAGGATTTCAAATTTTTTTTTTTTAGTTTATTCAATTTGCCCGCTGTCAGTTTGCATTTGATAATTGAGATGAGTGCTTATATCCAACCTAGACTGCAAGATCATGATAGCCTCTAATGATTGACTGCTTTGCTGCATGCATAAAATCCAACATGGCCACCCTAGCGCATGAAAGTAGTTCTCTCAATGAATTTAGTCTGTGCAATTAAGCTGGTAAATGCTAGGTTGATCCCTCTATTGAATTACTGCTTGTTCTCAGTTCGCAGAGTGCCTGGTGCTAGTTGTGAACTTTATCTAATTCTTTGGATTAGTCGCTGAGGCTTTTGACCATATAGTTATATGTTTGTGCAGGGCATTGCAAGGAAATTGATCAAAGCCGCTCTTCGTGAAGCAGCAAAAAAGAGGGAAATGAGATATTCTGACCTGAAAAGAATTGATCGAGGGGTGAGAAGGCATTTCCATGATGACATCACAGTTATAGTCCTGTTCCTAGACTCCCGTCTGATTAATTGCAATTCCTTCTGTGGGCCTGTAATTTCTCTAAAAGGAGGTTCAGATACTTCTTGAGACCAAATCTCTAGTGTACGATGATATTAGAACCCAGTAATTTCACACCCTGTTGGCCCAATTGGTGTCCTGAATTCCCATCACTTAGAGGGGGCAGATATCTTCAAGATCTTGTTATGGATTTTGATCAAGATTGATAGAGTTGATGACTATGCTGAGAAGATGCAACGAGAACATGGTAAAAAATTGTCTCCGGTGATTGGCATATGAAGCTTGGATTAGTTGTTTACAAGGTAAGACTGCTATGATGGGAATATTTCTCAGTTTATAGCAGATGTTACTCTGAAGAATAATTCCAATTTTCGTCCTAAATGAACCCTTTTCAGTTATTCTTAACATTTTGGTTTTAACCAGCTTCCTGATTATAACACATTCGAATCAATTTCCTGATCATGACACAAATTCCAGAATCGCTTATGTGGTCTTATGAAGTAATCATTTTTAGTCTATACACGCACACCTCTGTTTTTCTGTTTAACCTTAGCATGTGCCAGAAAGTACAACCTAGAGCTACCTGGTTACATTGGAACAATATGTGCCAACATGGGAAAAAATTACAGAATGGGGTCACATATTGCAAGTTCCCAACCTGATTCGCTTCGGGCAACGAGGATGCCTGGTTTAGACTTTCTGGATATTTCTTGTAGTTTCATCCCTCCAATTCCTTCTACAGCCATACCACTGCCATAGCCCTCTGGGGTTGAACCCAGGAGCCCTTAAAGATATGCATCATCCTTGTCGGTTCCATGTTGAGACGTACTGCTATTTCTGGACTAGTGAAAGTATTAGCCGTTGGTGAATCCCAGGATAAGGGTATGCATCATCCTTGGCTTCCGTTTTTGATGAACTGCTACTATTTCTGGACTAGTCAATGTTTTTTTTTCCTTGTTTGCCATTTTTGCGCTTTAAGTTGGCGAACTCCTTTCTTATTGCGCCAAAAGAGGTCTGCTAAACATGGACTGAATAAACAATCCCTACCCCTTTTCCTTATCTTGTAAAGATGGTCAGATGGTGGTCTTTTGCAGGGGTTTTCTTCTTATTCAGTCAACTTTTGGACCCTTATTTGAATGATTTAAAGATACACAAATTGATTGGAAGTATTCACCTTGATATTTCTGAATGGAGGAAATAACCCTCTTTAGATGCTGACCTTTGGCGGGGATCATAACAATAATAAACCCTTTTCTTGAAAATGGAGAAATTTGTTGACTAAGAAAAGAGCCCGGATCTCCTCACCCCCAAAAATGGGGTAACAAATGACCCCCTGCCACGTGGCAGGGGAGGGGGGTGGTGAGGCTGGGTATGCACCCAGCCTCACCACCCCCCTCCCTTGCCACGTGGCGGGCGGTCACATGGGGGGTGATATAGGGGGGCGGTGAGAGGATCCCACCCCCTAAGAAAATGGTTTATTTGGTTCTTCGTGTCTGTCCATGTCAACCTTAATATTCACAGGATTGGAGAAAAAAAAAAGGGGGGGGGGGGGGGATGAAAATCGAATAAGCAAGAACCAATTTAGCTATTTGTGTTTACTGTGCTTTCTAAAAACTTTTAAAAAAAGATGTAAATATAATGGTCAAAACATGAAAATCACCTCTGCAACTCACCGAACAGAATTAAAGCACGCACGTGTGAAAGGACGTTTCCGATGCACTAGGTTTTTGCGTTGCATTGCGTTGCAGAGTCTGTAGAGGGGTCGAATCATTTTGCGATCTGATGTATACAGTTTTACTCCGATTCGTAATCTGATGTATACAGTTTTACTCTGTTTGTGGAGAGGTCGAATCGTTTCGCGATCAGATGTATACAGTTTTACTCTATATTCTGTGTAAGAAGTTTTCGCGGTTCAAATCCGTGACTTTAAAGTTAAAAAAACAATAACATTACCAATTGCTGAAGGTCCATCATCTAAGACACTGCATGTGAAAAAGGAAAAAATTGCAAATAAACATATAAACTTAACCTGAAGTTGTAAAATGTCCTAACTATTTTATTTTTGTTGACACTCCCCTCCCTATTAACTATTGTGGATGGGGGTTATAATGCCAACAAAAATCATGGGGTATTTTTCTGCTTCGATTCTATTCATGAGAGGATTTTGCTAAATGCCAAAGGGGCCACAAAAAGAAAGGGGAGAATGTTTTCAGGTGGTCTGCATACAAGAACAAGGAACTTGGCTGCACTATATAGCTGTATTACTCTTACATTCTAAGAAAAGACACCAAGACCACGGGAGCGTGAGATACTTTAAGCTAAAGGCTGCAAGATAGAGAAATTAAATGTAGAGAGAAACGTAGTTAATATGAGAGAATTTCTAGCCAAATGTTTGGTCCATTACTCAGTTAACAGTCAAACATTGATGAAACTCACTTAACAACCATTCTTTTTGGATAATAGCTCATTTACAACCATTCAACCGGTTGATGACCGGCTGGTGCCTGTTTCTTTGTAATTTTTTTAATATATGTTTTAATGACCTGCTGGGGTTGGTTGAATAGTTGTAAATGAGTCATTATCCAAAAAGAATGGATGTCAAGTGAGTTTCATCAACGTTTGGCTGTTAATATACTTGGTTATTGTCGACACAATCGTTTGAAATACAGATAAACCAGTTCTGCACAGATACATCATTCAATTTGCCATGATGAGAAAATTTTCCCTTAAATCCAACTAAACCATGATAGATCACACTCCTAGCACCGCCAAAATACAACTGCCTCTTGATAAAAGATCAAAACCGTAAGGACTTGTGGAAATTTCGTTTGTTTGTATTATGGCTGCAGTATCTCCAGAAAACAAATTAAATTATCCAGTCAGGCTGTAGACATAAGAATCCATACAGTTTTCAGTCTAGTTCTGAAGTAACTATGTGTAGTATATAGCTGAATAGATCAATCACCAAATATTGTAATGAGCCACCCAGTTCTATATGGACGAATCCACTTCAAAAATCAGTAGAGTTCATGTCTTCCACCCATAACCAAAGGACCCCAAAAAGTTAGAAAGGGCTGAAGTCATGTCGTCCGAGATTTCTACCTCATCAAAACTTTGCATATCTTACTCATATACACCAGTAATGACCATAAAGAGAGCCATGCCGAGATATATAGTAGTACAACACCAGAAGTTACAAACCATCCAGCTCCTATAAGGCTGAAGAAAACAGAAGAAGAAAGATCATATTCATTAAAAGGATAAACAAAAGATGCATTGGACTGAACCAAGTTATGGCAAAACCTGCTGTCTCTTGATGCCAATAGTATGGCCAATGAGGTCATCTGTGTGGCTGTTTTCCACTTTCCCAAGTTATTCACAGCAACAGCCTGGGGAAGAAAAGGAAATTCAGTTATATTCAGTAAGCCTACAAGTTAATTTGCCAAAAATAAGGAGCGTATCTCTAAAAGTTTGGCATTCTGAGAAGCCGCCCATTCCCTAACTGCAGACATAGTTATCTGCATAACAGCGTGATAATATGTCAAGAAAGTAGAGACTAAACAATACTGCGGTTTTCAAACCATCAATGTCATAAGGAAAATATCATTGTTTTCAAGATAAATCTTAAAAATAAAAAAGTACAATACATTCGCAGAATTAGATGCTTCAGAAGAGCATGAACCAGAAAGGCAAGAATGAATTGCTACAAAAGTTTTATCAGATTCTCCATATCAAGCAACAAGATTGGAAGTGTCACCAGCATAAAGACTTTAAAAATGGGCAATTTCAACATGTATGGCATGCTCTTTAAAACAAGAAAATCTCTCTCTTTTTTCTCCGGTATTGTTACAGAAGTTTATCAGATTCTCCAAATGAAGTAACAAGATTGAAAGTGCCACCAGCATAAAGACTTCAGAAATTGGCAATTTCAACATGTATGGCATACTCTTTAAAACAAGAAAATGTATCTTTTTTAAATCTGACCCCTGTAACAATTGTATTTCCTGCAAGCATTATAAATATTTATTACTTAGCTACCACATGCACTGCTATAGAGAAGCCTCTATCCCCCCCCCCCCCCCTTTCTACCAGTACTTCTGTAACCTTGGCATCTTGCCTAATGTTTAGCTTTTTTTTTTTTAATTCAGGAACCTTCTGTTCCAGAACCACTATGGATGCGATGGGTCATATCAAAAGGAAGTGGATGTCTCAATGCCAATAAATCTCTTGATAAATTGGGTATATTGGTCCCTGATCCATGACAGACTCTTCCACATCCAAAAATCTATTTGTTTTGCCTTCACTTACCAAAAGGATTTATCCTTTAAGATGTTAGTGTGAACCCATTTAATCCATAAGCTGTCTTTCTCCTTACACATATTTCATATGTATTTCATTAAGTAGCCATTATCTGCACTTATCAAATCCTAGAATGCCCAGTCCATCAGGCTCTTTAGGGCTGCAAATAGAATCCTAGCTTACCTTAGCACATTCACCAGACTCTTCATCTTGGCACGTTTTGTTTGAACTGCATGAACCTATACTAGTATTTAATTATTTTTATTTTCTTGTTTCAATTGCATAAAAGTATATTATAATTTAATCGTTGTCATTTATTTGTTTCTATTGCATGAACGTATAGTGGTATTTAATTACTATTATCTACTTGTTTCAATTGCACGAATATGTAAATAGTTTAATTTTGGTTAACTATTTATTTTTTATGTAATACAATTATGTTTGTATTTTGTTTAATTTATGTTAATTACATATTTACATTTAGTCTTGTCGTCATTTGCTAGTAGTAACAATGTTATTGACGAGTTGAGACCACATATAAGGGATTTATTGACGCACTATGTACAACACATTGGATGTGCTGAAGTCGGTAACTCTCTACTGGGATTTGATCGTCACGTTAGCTTCACGTTATACATAGAGTATGTACGGATATGGGGAGGGTCATTGTATAGTAAGGTAAAAGTGGGCCATGGTTTGATCAGCGCATTCATATAGAGAACACAACATGAGATCCACTCTTTTCACCTTAATTTAGATGAGACCACTGTTACGCTACAGCAATCATGTTTGGACTTCGCATCGACAGCGAGCCTGTTACTGACAAGAGAAAATAATTTTAGGAGTTTAATTTCAGTGGGTTAAAGAGATAGCTTGAAGAGGATGAATGACGAATAATCATGGAAATGATAGATTATTGTAAACTAATATTAGATTCATGTTTGTTTACTCTTAAGTGAGCTCACGTGACTACTTGTTGATGAAGATTGTGTTTGAAGAGCTTGTGATTGAAGTTTGATCAAATAAAATTAATAATAAGTGATAGTTTAATTACAATTAAATGATATCTGAAATATAATTAAAATAGTCAAATTAATTTATGATAATATGACATAAATTATTTATGAATTGTATATGACTAATATATTGATTTTTGAACCTTTTTTTGACACTAGAAAAACTCAACCTCGAATCTTGGGATAAGGAAAGAATTAAAGAAAGTGTTGGTCAATCTATAGAAAATGTTAATCACGATCTTCTAAGAAAGTCGGACTGGTAATGTTACAGTTTTGTGACATTAAAGTTACGAATTCGAACCGCAGAAACAGCCTCCTACACAAAAAGTGTAGAATAATTGTGTACGCAATCTGATCCCTCTCGAACTCTTGGAACATATGAACTGAGTTCGAACTGCAGAAACATACTCTTACACAACCTGTATAATAATTGTGTACGCAATCGGATCCCTCTTGGAACATATGAACTTTTCCCGTGATTTTCTGATATAGAAATATTCAAAAAATTTGAATAATTTTAGTTAGTGAATAAAATGATTGACATTTAAATTGTTTTTGAGTGAGGTCTTGCAGAAACCCTCTAAACCCCTGAATCTAGAAATCAAGGCGTTTCTTCTCCGGCGTCATTTACCCTGAAGCATGAGCCGTCCGGCTAATTTACTGGACGAAGCTCTTGACCTCGGCGCCGACACCGTTTCCGCCGGACGCGGTGGCGGTCGAGTTTTGCTGATCGAGGACTGCGTTGAGACAAGTGGTGCATTTGTTCTGCATCACCTTATCAAGCGCTCTCTCTCCCCTCATTGTGGCCGTTCCGGCGTAGTCGTTTTCCTATCCTTTGCTCATCCCTTTTCTCACTATGACCGCATTCTCCGCAAAATGGTATAATTTGACATAATATACTGCTCTTTTGGAGAAATCAATTTTGATTTATTCGAATATTGTTCGTGTTTATTCTGATAAAAGATTGGGTGGTTGTTGCAGGGTTGCAATTTAGTTGTGCATAGGAATAACAGAAGATTCTTGTACCATGACTTGCTAACACTCAAGTATAATGGTGAGAAAATTGAGCAGTTTTCGCTTTGTTCCATACGTATGACTTGTAAATAGTTATTTATTTTCACGTGGTCCTTTCTTGATATACGTTCTCCCGATAGCTTGTTGTAGTTAACTAAAAATAGTTGGAACAGAAGGACGAGTGCTGTTTTTGTTCTTCTTATTATGTTAGTATATTCTTGGAACTGTCTGTTTTATTACAGGATCTTGAAATGAAGTGCCATCTTTGGCTGCTGTCAGGCTTGATGTTAATAATGCACTTGGTCTCCTGACACAAAACGAGGAAAAAGAAGAAAATGTAGCCAGCTTGAAGTCTGAAGAACTAGATGGATAGATTTATAAAGTATTATTCAATGTGTCTGTAATGCAATAGGTTTTAGGGAAACCATCAATGCTCAAGTCTTTTTCCACTATATAGGGAGGTTTTAAGAAAACCATTTCTACATTATTTTGCAAGGTATATCATTGAAAAAGTGTTTTTGGCTCAATATATCTAGGAGCATGCAGGAATTTTCAGATGTCTATTTATTACATCAGGAGGCTGTGATTTTTTTAACTTCATTTCTCCATGGTTGTGACTTGTTAAGGTCGCAGAACAAAGTTAAGAACAGAACCTCAACCTGCATTTGATACAAGAATTTCACTGCACATCTGCTTTCGTTTTAAATGCACTGCTACCTCCAGCTTGCTTCATTTATTCCATTCATCACTTCTCATTCATCGTCTAGGCTTGCTTTTAATAAAACCCATCACCTGTGTAGAAAGAATTACGGATTAGTTTTGTCTTGCCTCAGAGGTGAAAAGTGAGCGCCTGAAATTCTTTAACCAACTACGTTTTGAGCAATTACGACAAATAAAGTAAAAAATGAGTTGGTCATGTAGAATATTGGCATCGCATCTGGTCTCGATATGCCATTATGATGTTTTGGCTATGTGTACATACAACTTCTACATGACTAGTTAGACACTGTGAGTGAGATCCAAAAGGCTACTCAAACTAAATTGTGACTGGAAATAGCAGAAAGTATACGAAGGAGAGCATTAGAAAGCATCTGAGATATTGGGCATAATCAAGCACACATGTTATAGACTTATAGTGTGCTTTCCTTGTTCTTCACCTAGAGGGGATGATATTCTATTGTTTATTTTTGCTGATTGTCATAGAAGTAATATCTCGTTATATTCCTTTAAATTGAAAGCATGTAACCGAACAAGCTTAGTGGATACTCAAATGAAGTATGCCCTTTTTGGAGTTATTTGAATTTTTTTTATTATCATCTTAATGCAGATGAATTTACTGATAGCTGTGCCTTCTCTTCTTATTAATCTTCAATCAGGACTAGAGAGAAGGGGAGAGAGAGTAATAGAAGATAAAATTCTTGGTCTATATGGGGAAGTTCAGAAAATGGTGGAGTCATCTTTGTTGGCTGAAGGAAACAAGGATATCACAATTATGATTGATGATGTATCTCTGATTGAAGTGGCTGTTAATGGAGAATCAAATCTTGTCTTAGATTTTATACGCTACTGCTACAGCTTGACGACACAGTTTGTAAGTGTTAAGTTAAAATTCTTGATAGGATCGTCCTACTGTTTTCTCAACTAAGTGCTGCTATTCCTTACAGAAGTGTTTTGCCTTTGTTAGGGTTGTTCCTTAATCATTCTTAATCATGAGGATATATATTCAAGCACAGAAAGGTCTATCCTACTCCACATGGAATACATTTCAAATATTGTCATAAAAGCAGAACCTTTAGCAACTGGTATGGCATCTGATGTGCATGGGCAGGTACAATTTTTCTTGATATATCTGCTTCTCTACTTATGGTCTTGGTTCATGCATTTATTGTATGAGAGGAAGACAAAAATATTGCAGTTCTAATCAAAAACCCGCAACCGCAATTATCATAGTTTTGGAAGTAATTCCACTTGTAGTATACACGGTTTTGTCAAAACCATTTTAACACAACAAAACGGCTCCAACAAAACCGTGATAGAGCCACTTTGACCGAGGACACACCACGGTTGTGTTAAAACCGTGGTGCCCACCATGATTTTCTGAAAACCGTAGTGCACATCATGGTTTTTACACAACCGTGGTGTGCCATTCTATCCTTCCACCTAGTTTGACCTCCCACAGGACAAAACCTGTGCGCCAATCAATGAAGCAGAGATCCAATTGGAAAATAAATTATATATAACAAATATGTTTGGGGGGTCTTATCGAGAAATTTGCAGCTAAGAGGAGATGAAAGATCAATAATTAACATGTGGTTGGTGGCATTTGTCAATGCAACAAATGGTAGAAAACCACAGAACTGTAACATCCCACCAACAAGGACAAATGTGAAGTCACATGACGTGCCAAGCAATCATCATATTCGAAAGAATCCACTATTCTTCACCCATATACAAGGAAATGGAACAAATGCATCAATAAAGTCCTAAGATACGTCCCACCCCCATGAAGTCCTGTAAGAAGGTAAGTATGTTGGTGATAACTTCATGTAAACAGAAAACTCTTTTGACGCCAGAAGTTCAATACTCCCATCAATTAACCATAAAAAGTGAAATTTTAAGCCTGTTAATGGATCTGTCGGATTGTATACAGTTTACTTCCAGAAATATTTCACAATAAGAACTTGCAAAGCAGGAAATTAGCTTTTTTCTTTAAAAAGGAAAACCAACTATATATCCAGAACCAACAAAAGATTTGCAAAAACCTACAGATAAATTTTAACAAACACGAAGAGCTCTCCTCGAAAGTAACTACTGACTTCAGAACATAAGGACGAGACCAGGAAACAGGATGCCTGCCTTGATCTGTCATACTATGCTACTAATAAGAGATATGTGTGTATATTCCAAGCAAGATATATTTAGAATGGTCTGCAAGAGAAACATATATCAACTCTTGACCTTTTGAAATCTATGCAAACAAAATTTTCGGAATGTGCACCACGGGTTGTCCTGTGGGAGGTCAAACTAGATGGAAGGATATAATAGCACCCACGGTTGTGTCAAAACCGTGGTGTGCACCGTGGGTTTGACACAACTGTGTTATGTCCTCGGTCAAAGTGGCTCTATCACGGTTTTGTTGGAACCATTTTAAAACTGCAATATTTTTGGTTCTCTCTTTATTGTATATCAGGATTCAAGAGCACTTAGGCTCGGCCATATATATGGATCCAAATTGTCCAATTTCGGTAACTTAAGATTGTTGATTTGATTTGCTCCAAGCTGCTTCTAGTGCTGTCTCATTATTATCAATGACTATTTGACCTTGCCTTGTGCATAAAGTGGCATTATCTGCGGTTTCATTCTGGAAGTTGGTCGTATCATGTGTGTCATGCGAATGAATAAAGGACTTACTTTTTGGCTACAAATTATCTTCTTGTCAATTAAATGATTAGACCATAGTGGCAATGTGTTGAAACTGAATATGGTTGAACTTTCTTCACCACACGTGTCAGGAGTAGGAGGAGACCAGACTGCAGCTTAAGGTACTTCTAAGTGCTAGTGGGCATAGAACAAACTAGTAATCTCATTGACTTTGAAGTTTGTGTATCCCCATTCTTGCTTACATTGGCTCAGCGTTGGATATACAGTATTCTAGCGGGGGCATGTCTCACTGAGATTTCTCTTTAGTAGAGAAATTGCAAAAATTACACTAACTAGTAGTTGTGCGCCTCTTAGAAAATGTTCTTTTTGGATCCATACTAGGTTGCTCACTCTGATTTGCAGCACGTGAAACGAAGTCTTGCACTTCTTGACCTGGTGAAGACCTTTCTTGCAATCACTTTACAATTTGACAAGTCCAAGAGCCTGGAAATTTGTTTCCATTTCCAATAGAGCCAAGGACACACGCTTACTTGACTTTGGAATATGATAGAATAAAACAAATGACTCAATAAATTAGCTGCGTTTCTTATATTGTGAAGTAGCAGTTGACCGACACAGCCTGATGCATCATTATGGGTCATCGGGAAACAACCTCTGTATATTTCTAACGCATGTGTATGATTGTTCCGACCCCTCTATATTCCTCCATAGACGGAAGCCTCTAAGACAATGGGGTAATATTGTTGAAGAGCCGCAGAATTGATGTAGCAATTCGATGACGCTTACTAGATTTGTTCCTACATTTTGATCAACTCAAACAAATTCTTTTGCCTTGTTATCCAAGGTAGACTTCTGTTGATGTTTTCTTGGTTTTGATAATGCTGTGTGATCAATGCAGTTGGCAATTTTCGAGAAAGCAGATTGTGGGGAGTTGGGTAGCTCAAAAGGAAAGGTTCATAGCCTCCATTTCAGAGTCAAAGAGAACAACGTTGAATATTTCTATCCTGGAAGTTCTAACTGAAGTGTGTATATTTGAATGTTCTTGTACATCTGGCCATGTAGAGTATTGTAGCATTGAATCATGTAGAGAATTGTAGTTTTTTTCACTTTTCATAGGGACATAAAGTAGTTACCATGTTAAAGTGAACAAAAGATGGAACACTTAAAAAATGTTTGACCGAGCTGACCATCTTTGAATATGTCCGGGTGGTAGCACTGTTAGTTATCCGAGCTAGACATTGAGCCAGAGCCGATGTCGAGGAGGCGTCTTCTGTCCCTTAGACCGTAGGAGTTTGAGCATGTAGTTGGATCAGTAGCTGAGGTGTGTTTTATTAAGTCAAATAACATTGATTGTGGCAGGTTAAAGTGGCAACAATTGTCGTTATTCGTTTATTTAATACTTGAAACAAGTGTATAATCAAGTAATATAAGTAATAAATAGTTAGTTTATGATCAATATGAATTTGCCTTGGCAATAAATATTCGAGTGCCTGGTTGATACAGTTTTTCATAATCCAACAGGGCTAGAACACAAGATTTAATGCACGTGTAGATGTGAGAACGGATATAGCTTATAGCTAGGTATAAAATCTTGTCGCAAAAAATCGAAAATACCAATTTAAGCATATATTCGGATACAAAAAAATGTATAGTTAAATACATATAGGTGTCATCAATTTAGCAGAATCATGTGCCCTTCATGCCTACAGTTGCTCACGTTTTCAAATTCCTTTTTGACTAAGAAAAGAAAAGTCCACTACAATATTCCCTACAGTTGGGCATCATTTCTGTATTCTTCTACTATATCTAACGGGTTAATATCCGCTCACCGCTTTTTTCTCAACTCACTCGTCATCACGCGACACGTGGCAGTAGGGTGGGTGGTGAGGCTAGATGAGAGTCACTTGCATCTAGCTTCACCATCCACCCCCTGCTGCCACGTGTCGCGTGGTGACGAGTGGGATGAAAAGAAAGTGGGGCAGGAGATCTCATCACATATATAACCCCTATATATACAGGCCCTGCACAAAGAGCTACACTCACCAAACAAATACCCATTCATGAAATTATAATCCAAATAAATGAATTTTCTTTAGTTGGCTGAAATAAAAGAGGAAAAGGAAATGGTGATGGATGTGAATAAAGATGGTAAGGTAAGAAAAATAAGGGTTCCTCCGGAGAGAGGGAAGATTAAAGCCCAGATATTCCATGGTTTGGCCAAGATGATGATGATGGCTGCTACCACCGCCGACGTTTCAAGGAGGAATGAAGCCGCCGGCCACGCGGGCTCGGCGTCCAGGCATCAATCTGCTACTCCTCAGTCATGATACACAGTTACATAATATGTAATTGATCTCATGCATGTACACACATGCAAACATACATATATACATGTGTCTCTGTGCGTGTTATAAGCAACATACATTCATATGCATATATATGGGTTGTATAATTAAGGAATGACTCTTTTGTGGATAAGAACATATGCTTATCGATCATGTAACATAAAGATGTATGTATATATTCACGAGTCAAAATAGTAATTTCATATGTACGTATGTATCTGTGTATATCACATGTCTATATATATGTGTGTGTATGGGACTTTGGTTATGCGTTATATGCAGTTTTATGCGGATAGCATTTCTTAATTCTTACAATCGGGATTCTTTTTTGTCTGGCCACAATATCGGAAAACTTATTAATGTTAATATTTTGAAAACTCTACTATTCTCCTTGTCCTTGTGTAATTCTACGTTGCCGATTGGTCAGTTGTAGGGGTTTGGAACAACGTCTAGGACCGAAAAATCAAAACCCGTTTAGGTCTTATATGATATGATGGGTATGAGTATGTTTTATAAAAGGATAGGTAATTAAAATGAGACCATGAACAAAGTGTAAATTTGTCTATGTTTCTTATTCAACAAAGGTCTGAAATCTTATATCTCTTGATATATGACACATATAAACTGTTGCAATGACAACGAACGTCCCTAGAGAAGTTATTGTTAGCATCGTCCCATGGCATAGTTTAGTTGATACTTGAGTTTGGATTTGCTCCAAGAGGTCAAGAGTTTGATTCTAGTGATACGTACAGTGTGAGTTTTCATCTGCTGCTATGTTGAAGGCCTGGCTTGCTGGAGGAAACCTAGTATGGACCAATGCGAAATATCTCAACCAATCTAGGAGGTCTCTGTGTTCCTGATTTTCACCTTCCACACATACGTACTACTTGACACTAGGGCGATGAAAGTCCCAGAATAAGGGATTTCACCTTCTGCTCCAAGTTATTGTTACCATCTACTTAAAGGCTATGCCGAATTCCCTCATAGGGTTTGCTTTTGGATAATTTTTCTCTTCACTTTTAATTTTTCTCTCCTTTTAGTCCCCCCCCCCCCCACCAAATAGTCAATTTCAATAAATAGCTAATTAATTGATTAATGATCTCATTTACAATTTCATGGTATTGTGTGTGACATTCCAAGTCTTTAACACGAAAATACTATATCTATACATATGTAAACGACTAGTATCAGTTCTTGGTCACCTATCAGGATAGAGTAATGGTGGTGAACCATTGATAAACCATAATTAACTCGTCTGTTAGTCGGTACCAGTCAACAGTATAACTTCTGTAGTTCAGCACACAGGAATTGCTGTTCAGCAGTTCAGCACACAAGTATTGCTGTTCGGCAGCTCAGCGCCCAAGCATTGCTGTTCAACCTTGGCTGCACTTCAGCGGAGCTGTATAACACTCATTATATTGTCGAAGAATATACCAAGGTTTGCACCTCGGCGCCAACTTCAGCTTATATCCGAGTGCCGCACTTCAGACTACTTCGGCTAGATTCGACCTTGCACTTCGGCAAGGCTTAGTTGGACACTTCAGCAAAGGAATCAAGCACAACGTTACATCGAGGAACCATCAGGCAGAAGTGCAATTCAAATATAGTGACTACAGCTGGCTATTCAGCCTGTACACGCCAAGGTCACAACAGCCGGCCTATTAGTCACATCAGCCAGTCTACTGGTCACATCAACAGACCTACGGCGTCCTAGGCTTTCTGCCCCAAGCAAATATCTCATCCGCCATCAGAGACCAAGGGCGGGAAAAGGTTAATAAAAGCAAGCCAATACAGACGAGAAAAGGGGATCCAAAATCAAAACGTTCTGATCCTAAAGCCAATTCATACACTTTGCTCTTCAGCTCATACTGTGAGAAACACTTAACTCACCATCTAAATTATATTCTCAATGAGAAATGGCCCAAACTGACTTGAGCGTCGGAGGGTTTTTTCCTGGGCCAACCCCCCGGGACCTCTGATCTGTGCTTCCTTGTGCAGGATATTTTGGAAGCTATTCCAGCTACTTTCTTTTTACCAGCTGACGACGTTAATTTGAGGTCATCTTGACCCTTGGTGAAGATCTGGCTTCATCATTTGGCGCTAGAAGGAGGGCCCCTTTGTCCCTTAACCCAGTAAAACAGCTATTCAAAGCCTTCTAAATTTCTATCTTTCCAAGCTATTGAGAGAAAGATGGATAAAAAAGATGGACAAGGGTCCAAGCGACCTATGACATCAAAGGTCTTCTCAACATGAAACAGAACAGTGTTCTACAGATCCGGGGGAATCCTCAACTCCCACCATTGCCTTCACATATGAAGAGCACATGCGAGCCATACGCTATGTGGCTCAAAACCCGGGTGTGTTCCAAGCTGTAGTGAGGGAAATAAAGGGGAAAGCCTCTGCAGCAAGGTCCAGTGGATCTCATTCCAGTAACTCTCACCCACAAGACCATTTGGAGTACTCCCCAACTCGGCCTGGTTATCACCCCAGGCGTCAGGCCGAATTTATGGCTGAGGCAAGACGTTCAGGACAGAAGTCTAGCCACCAGAGCTTAAAACGCACTCAGAAAGCATCTTTGCCATTCAAACATGGCAGAGAAGTTGACAATAAAGGCAAGGCCCCGCTGCAAGAAATGTGCTCTGTCAAGATTCTGTTAGGAGGCCGAGGTAAAGAAAGGAATTCTTTGTTGGCTTCAAAGGCCCATATCCTTTCCTACATGAGGAAAAAGTCTCTGGCAAAGGAACCTCAGCCCCTGACTGGACCGATCCACAAAAGAAACCGCCGACTGTACTGCCTTTATCATCATGATATTGGGCATGATACAGAAGACTGTAAGCAGCTCAGACAGGAGATTGGACGTCTTATTGAGCTTGGACACCTACAGCGTTTTTACAATCCGAGGTCTAGGCTCCACAACAGGCTGGACTTTGGTAGACCCCCTTCGGATGAGAGTGGTAAACCTGGGCCTCATCATGGGTTGCCAAATGATGAGGATTCAGATTCTGATGAGAAGGGGTTACGGGCATCTGGACGTACAAGGCTGACTTAACAGCAAAAGTCCATGATTCAAATGAATCAGGATTTATTTCTTCTTGTGTTCATCCGGTGTCTTTCGGCTCAGCGTTATATTATCAAAGGATCAATATCTTGATAGGATTCCCGCTTGGTTCTATTCAGCTGAGTATTCTTATTTGGCATTCAGCTAGGAAAGTTAATTCACCATATGGTGCATGAAACAATAGTTTATGCCTATCTATAACCCGCAACGAAAGTGGGGGCATACCTCAGCAGGTCTGAGAGGTTGAGCATGTCTCAACAATGGGACAAGTTTCCCTATATTTTACCTCAGCAGGTCTGAGAGGTTGAGCAGGTCTCAACAATGGGACAAGTTTCCCTATATTTTACCTCAGCAGGACTGAGAGGTTGAGCATGTCTCAACAATGGGACAGATTTCCCTATATTTTACCTCAGCAGGACTGAGAGGTTGAGCAGGTCTCAACAATGGGACATGTTTCCCTATATTTTACCTCAGCAGGACTGAGAGGTTGAGCAGGTCTCAACAATGGGACAGGTTTCCTTATATTTTACCTCAGCAGGACTGAGAGGTTGAGCATGTCTCAACAATGGGACAGGTTTCCCTATATTTTACCTCAGCAGGTCTGAGAGGTTGAGCAGGTCTCAACAATGGGACAAGTTTTCCTATATTTTACCTCAGCAGGACTGAGAGGTTGAGCAGGTCTCAACAATGAGACATGTTTCCCTATATTCTTAACAATGGGACATGTTTCCCTATATTTTACCTCAACAGGACTGAGAGGTTGAGCAGGTCTCAACAATGGGACAGGTTTCCCTATATTTTACCTCAGCAGGTCTGAGAGGTTGAGCAGGTCTCAACAATGGGACAGGTTTCCCTATATTTTACCTCAACAGGACTGAGAGGTTGAGCAGGTCTCAACAATGGGACATGTTTCCCTATATTTTACCTCAGCAGGACTGAGAGGTTGAGCAGGTCTCAACAATGGGACAGGTTTCCCTATATTTTGCCTCAGCAGGACTGAGAGGTTGAGCAGGTCTCAACAATGGGACAGGTTTCCCTATATTTTACCTCAGCAGGTCTGAGAGATTGAGCAGATCTCAACAATGGGACACGTTTCCCTATATTTTACCTCAGCAGGACTGAGAGGTTGAGCAGGTCTCAACAATGGGACAAGTTTCCCTATATTTTACCTCAGCAAGACTGAGAGGTTGAGCAGGTCTCAACAATGGGACATGTTTCCCTATATTTTACCTCAGCAGGACTGAGAGGTTGAGAAGAACTCAACATTGGGACATGCTTCCCTATATTTAAACTTAGCAGGTTTAAGACGGTTGAGCAGGACTCAACAATGGGACAAGTTTCCCTATCTTTTAACTCAGCAGCGCTGAGAAGGTTAAGCGGGACTCAACATTGTGGTATAGGGATTTCTATATCTTAAATTTGTTAAAGCACAGCAGAGCTGCAGTTTAGTCGGAGTAGCCTAACATTTTTGGCAGAGCCAAGAATGGAGGCTGAAGCCTAATACTTGTGCAAAGAGCCAACATACAAGAGATGAGAGGACTCTTTTGGCAAAGCAGGGAACCAATACTTGCAAACTATGAAAATAGAGCAAGAAAAGTTTCTAAAGTCTAAAGACAAATGCATCAATTATGGAAGAACAAGTAAAACTTTACATGTAGAAGGCGAAGTCAAGAAAATTGAAACAAGCTGAAGAGCGCAAATTGAAGAAAGTTGGATTTTCATTAAAAGAATATCTATTACAACTACAAAAGTTACAAGGAAATGACAAATGGAAAATAAAACATAACGTTGAAGAAAAATAACCGAGACGAATAATATAAGTTACATGGTATAATCCATTCAAGCTATGTCCGGGTGAAAGCACAACCAACTGTAAATGATATATAAGAGCTTAATAATTAAGCTCAATTCTTGATCATTTGTGAATTTAATTATTTGATCAATTTTAATAACCCCCCCCCCCCCCCCAAAAAAAAAAAAAGTTACAAAGTTAGGCGTGGTCTTTACACAATTATAAAGATAGTAAAGACGTCTTTTACCAAGGAAAGAAAAAGCCTCGACAGGTTGTGATGAGTTCTTTGGAAAATAGGCCTTGGCTTTAGGGGGAAAAACGCCTCAAGCTTATTATTATTATTTTTCCTTTTTTAAATAATAATTTAACCTGATAATCAATTACAAAAGTTAATTATTTTTTTAGTTTAAAATAATTCATAAATTAATTAATGTCCAAAAAACCCTATAATATGATTATTATGGTGATAGAGTAGCCCTAGTCTAATTAATATTTTCAAAATTACTAATCTAAGTGGTTAAGATTTCACAACAATTGCCAAAATGCTTTCAAGTTTGTTCAAAGTTCATGATCTGATAATTTACATTGAGATATAGACACCAGCCCGACCCGTCATTTCCTCCATAGCTTGATGTTCTTGCGGAGACTATATGGGCGTAATATGCCACTCTCCTGACTTTAAGAGCTAGCTGTGGCATGTCATGGTTTATTCACTAAGCTCATGATTGCTTCATCAAAAAAGAGTGTGTGTGTATATATATAGATACATGTATACGTATATGTAGGTATGTATATATACGCCCCCAGGGCATAGTCCACTTGATACTCGGGTTAGAATTTGCTTCAAAAAGTCAAGTGTTCGAGTCTAGAGACACGCACAGTGTGTTGTTCAACTGCTGCTAGGCCGAAGCCCTAGTTTGCGGGGCACCTTGCGTGGGTCACTACGTAAGTCCTCACCCAACCTAAGAGGTCGCTGGTCTCCTGATTTGCATCATCCACAATGCTCCAAGTTTGCGGGACATCTTGTGTGGGTCACTGCGTAAATCCTCACCCAACCTAGGAGATCGCTGGTCTTCTGATTTGCATCCTCCACACATGCTCCTTGGGGCTGGGGCTGTGGGGCCCTCAAGGTGAGGGATTTCACCTTATGCTCCAAGGTATGTATAGATACGCTCCCAGGGCATAGTCTAGTTGGTACTCGGGTTGGAATTTGTTTCAAGAGGTCAAGAGTTCGAATCCAGAGACACGCACAGTATGAGTGTTCCACTGCTGCTAGGTCGAATGCCTAGTTTGTGGGGGACACTTGTGTGGGTCACTGCGTAAGTACCCACCTAACCTAAGAGGTCGTTGTACTCCTGATTTGCATCCTCCACGACATTCTTTGGAGCTAAAATGTTGAAGACTCCCAAAGTCTAGAAATGACCTTTTGCTATGCATAGATACATATAAACACATATGCAATATGGTGAATGTAGTAATTATCGGACTCTCGATACTACTCAAGATTGATGCAACTCTCCGCCAATATTGCTCTATTGACTGAACTGACATCCACAATTTGTCTTCGTACATACACTTCGGAAAGTTATACTCAAACTGACATCTTTACTTTGTCTGCATTGAAGAAACCAAGTAAATATATTGACTTCACCTTGTTAGAAGATTTTCCCTTGATTATGTCGGAGTCTCCTTTTACATCCTTGGATTGTGAATTTTTACGATGGTCCGAAGAATATGATCATTGGAAATATCTTTCTTCATCAAATTTTACAGTCAAAAGTGCCACAACATTAATCATGTCAGAAACTCTTTGAGTGTCTTAGGTCGAGTAAATATCATCTTTTTATATATGTATTTATGTCACGTCTCAAACCCTTAGACCCAAGATGTTACATCTGTCGTATTCTTTTTAAAAAAGTACAAGATTTTTTCATATGACGTTATAATTACGTCAATCCTGATTAAATAAATAAAACTCAATAAAAATAACTAAAATCATTCAATATAATATTCAAATCTTGAAACTATTTTCGCCGTCAGCACATCTCCCTAAAACCAACACCTCTTTTTTCTTCCTTGTTGCTATGTGTGTTTGGTTTTGGGATTTTGGTAATTGATCTCCTATTTATAAAGAATTTCTCATTAGGTTTTCAATTTCATTAAGACTCATTTTTCTATTATACTAATACATGTTTATATGTATCTCTTCCACTCGTTGTATTTATCTATCTTCTCTCATAATTATCATCTAAGAAGTTTTTTGTCTCGTAATTATCTGTTTTATTCGATTATATTTTTATTACTTTATCCCCTATTACCATTATTATTATTTATCTCTTTATAAAAGTAACGAATATAAAAATTTATCTTTTGGATTGCACGTTAAAAGATGATGTTTACTCAAGACAAACTTATTATGGGGCATTATTCAGACAAACATCTGTTTGCTTCGTAACAAGGCTGTTGAGGACCATGATCACTTATTCCTACAATATACATTCTGGCAAAACGTGTGGAAGACTAATTTGAAACATTTGAGATGCAAAGACTTCATCTTCTCATAAGATAGTTTGCTGGATTGGCTTCAACATAGTCACTGGTCCTCAAAATTCTAAAACGACCTAGTGTGTTTTGCCTTGACAACCACTGTTTATTTAATCTGGAGCGAAAGCAATCAAAGCCTTCACCATTCAACACAAAGAGATGGACAGAGTATACAAAAAGAAATTCTACAGAACATCATATAGTTTGCAACTTTGTAGAAGAGTGTCATAAAAATGATGAAAGAAAATTGAGAATTAACCATCAACTTGGGCTTGCCAACGAAAATCTTCAGCAACTAGATTGTGCACCCTCCTTACTGTTTTTCTACTCCTTTCGATATTTCAGTTGGTTCCTGCTTCTGGTTTGGTTTACATATTAATATGGTCTCTTGTCTACTTTTGGGCTCTACATTTCACCTTTCCATCAACTGGATTTTCCTCCACTGTTTTTGTAGAACCCCACTTCATTGATGGGATCTAGTGTCTTTGTGGTTTGGAAAATGGGAAGTGATCAAATCTCACACTAGAATATGGTTACAACATGGTGGCAGTATAAATTTTGGAGAACCTGAAAGGATAGCTGCTGCACATTTCATTTTACTTTTAGCCTTGGATCCAGCTTATAAGACATTTACACATTTCTTCTGATCTTTTTGAAGATCCACTGCTTTATTCAAATGGAGAATCTTGTGTTTTATTTTGGAATAGAGAAAGGAGCTTTGCTTGGCACCAAATTGTGGATAGAATATGCTAGTAACACTTCGTGCCTTTTGTATTTTGAACAAAGTCATGCTTGTTGTTATCCACTCCTGACAACTACTTTGTAAATCTGTCTAATTTGTTTGGTTTACATATG
This sequence comes from Eustoma russellianum, assembly GCA_036186865.1. NCBI lineage: Eukaryota > Viridiplantae > Streptophyta > Magnoliopsida > Gentianales > Gentianaceae > Eustoma > Eustoma russellianum. Next base: position 5,342,019 of record AP025054.1, read on the forward strand.
AAATTTTAACTTAAAAAAAGTCTTCTTTGTATGCATAGTTTTGCTGTGATGTCTGGTGACCAATTTGTTTTCAGTTGATGAACACATTTATACGGTTGCTTTTTAAGAAACATGAACTTGTCTGAACTAAAAAGAGCGAAATAAATAGATTGGAAGAGCATATCCATAATAGTAGGAATAACACATTAAGCTTCTTATCCCTGTTACATCAATACTAGAGCAAAAGAAGGGTAAAAAATGAAGAAAAAGAAAGGTGTCCCTCCTATGCAGACTATCCAGACTCTTTATTTGTGCAGTTCTTATTCACAAGACCTGCAGAAATATAGGATCTCCATTCATACAAAAGAGTTTTTTTCAGCCTTCATTTATTTATTATTTAACCCATATTTAATACACAAAATGCCAACCATTATTCTCATAATCATCACTCTCATGCAGCCTTGGGGGACAATGCAGGCGCTGTAGGGGTCATCTGTGTCTCATTTTCTCCTTTATCCTCACCTGATATCTCTTCAAGAGATTTCCCTTTCGTTTCAGGCACCAAGAAGGTAAAGAAAAATCCCAACAAGTTTGTGAAGGCCAAAATGATCATAGCCTTTTTTATCTTGCCAACTTGGCGATCCTGCGTGTAGTTTTGCACTGCAAAAGCACTTACGATTGCTCCAGCTTTTCCTGATGCTGCACTTATTGCATGGCAAGTAGATCTCAGCCTTGTCGGAAATAGCTCAGCAGGCAGAACAAAGGTAGTGCTATTAGGCCCAAAGTTTGCAAAGAAAAATGTTAGTCCATACAAAGCCGCAAATATCCACTTATGGTCCTTTACTTTGAGGTAATCATACTTGAAACCGATGATAAACATGAAAATGGACATCATGAGGAAACCTACAAGTTGGATATAGAATCTACCAATCTTTTCAATGAACAAGACAGTGAACCAGTAACCAGGGAAGGTACCAAGCAAGGCGATCACGAACATGGCACGAGAGTTCTCGAACAATTCTGTCAGAGCACTCACTGTTTCAGCAGAACTGGTGAGGCCCATGTTTGGATATATGTCCTTTTGGGTCAGGTTCTGTGAGTAGAATGCTATGTCTAACAGAAACCATGTAGTCGTCGTGCCAACAAGGTGAAGTCCGTGGCGTTTAGCAAACTCCTTGGAGAACAATGTGTAGTTATTCTTACTCTTGAATTGTGCCAACTTCTGTTGCTCATCTCCAATCTCAATGTCAAGTACTCTGCTCATATCATTTGCTGCTTGCTTGGCATTCCCTTCTACTAGGGCCGTATATCGTCCTGTTTCAGGCATCTTCATTCTCCAATAGTAAGTAAGTAGTGCAGGGAAGGCCCCAAGCATGAGTACAATTCTCCACACGTAATTTGCATTAGGCTCAGTGGAACCAATATGATCATCCTGGAATGCTGGACCTGCATTATGAATCATAAAGATCTTAGTAATAATCATGGAAACAAGTCCTGCAAAGATAATCCCAACTCCTTGCATAGCAAACACCGCAGCAATGAAGGCTCCACGTGTTCTTTTGTTTGCATATTCGGACATTATAGTGGCAGAGAGAGGATAATCTCCACCAATGCCAAAACCAAGCCAGAACCTAAAGAAACACAGAGTTCCCATCACAGCTTTGGGGCTGGACCCAAAGGACAAGCCCGAGGCAATGGCACAGACTGCCATGAGAACCAAAGTTAGTCCATAAACCTTCTTTCTTCCAAGCCTATCTCCAAGCCATCCAAAGGTCAGTTGGCCAGTCAGAGTGCCAACCAATGCCACCCCAACGACGAAATTGTTTACCACGTGAGGAAGCTGGCCTGGCTCTCCAGTAGATGGATCGTAGTAATATAAACGGCCTAAGAGTTTGGAAAGATTGGTGATGCAGAAAAGATCATAAGCATCTGTGAAGAATCCCATTCCTGCGATAACTATCGCGGTGAAATGGTACCATTGTGTACGTGCAGTGTCCAGTGCATTGAGCACTGCCAGATTGTCTGAGGCCATCTTTTGCTAAGTAATGCTGGTTTGATGTTTTGCACTTCATGTGGTTCATCTTTATATACTCAAAAATCATGCTTAAATGACATTCAAAAGAAAATAAAGAAAAAGGTCATAAATCTGGGATGATAAGGACTAACAACAAGAAATAGACAGAAAGGTTTTCTTGTAAACCTGAACTCTTTTTCTTTTTTCTTTTTTCCTTTGTTGTGTTACTAGCTCCCATGAGCTAGCTGTCTTCTAGGTTTTTCAGCTTAGTTTGTTTCAGGAATATGCCAGGATATCATCTTCTAGTGTGACGTTTATGAACAAGGTAGCACGAATCAGGGGTATAGAATAATCCCAAGATAAAAACTAAGATTCTTATAGTAATCTAAAATGCCTAATATTCTTCTTGTTTGACAACTTTCTTTGTCTTGAGCTCCTTCTGTCATCAGAGAGTTTGGCACCTTTGGGATGGAGGTATGCCTTTCACCCTCTTCTGATGATAATTTTTGCTTTCGTTGGAATATTATTGGGTATAATTATTGTTGTTCCTTCTAGTATGTGCTAGTTCTTTAAACTTCTTTTTTACCACTCTGTGGCCACCAACAGATGACCAATCTTAGAGCCGGTTTGATTAAATAATCAGTTAACCGATTCATTAGTTTAAGAGCCGATTATAAATCTGTGTTAAAAATATCATTTGTTCCTGAAAAAAGAAACTCCTGTGTCTCCATGCCCAACTTAATTTTCCACATTTTGTTTATGGTATGATTTTCTTCATCTTTCTAATTTCTTTCCACAGTTTCCAAGTTTCATCTAGATCATGATTTTAGCATCTCCTGTCTTTGAATTTTATCTGCAAGAAGGAAAATTTTCCTAGTCAGAATTGCTATTGGAGCAAAAAAAAAAAATTATATAAATAATTATTTGTTTCAACAAAATATTTCATTGAAAATACTTTCTCATCTTTCATCCAACACTTGCCTCTTCTACGTTACTTTGTAGCTTTATTAATCAATTTTTTCTTTAAACTAATGACCAATGAACATACCCAAAGTCCATATCCAGTAATATTTCAACAAAAATACAAGCTATCACTAGAGTCTGGAGAGGATAAGACGCCGTCAAACAATACCTCTATCCCAAATGATGAAAAGTTTACTTCCAATGAGACCTCCAGATCTATATGTACCTCCATCCATCCCAAAGGACCATACCTAAAGACCATATCTAGTAATATTTCATCGAAAATACAAGCTATCGCTAGAGTTACCTCCATCCATCCCAAAGGACCATACCTAAAGACCATATCTAGTAATATTTCATCGAGAATACAAGCTATCGCTAGAGTCTGGAGATGATAAGAGGCACACAAACAATACCTCTATCTCAAGGGATTAAAAGTTTACTTCCAGACCCCAGATCTATATGTACCTCCGTCTAAAGCTTTAAATGTTTTAAGGCTTTTCTCAATATTTTTGTTGATTCTATGACAGCTTACGCGTATTAATGACAATTGGGTCCTAGATTACCAACGATTCTAATGTTAGCTACTGTGAAAGTTATTACGTGTATTCGTATAATTATTAGTGTCCATGTGATTATACGTAATATATGATCACATTAAAAAGACAACAAGGAAAACATGAATAATAATCATTTTAAATTTCAGATTTACCTTTTATCAAATACTGGAATTTATTCGGTATTCAGTATTCACATTCAGGCATTTTCCTAATGAATTCGCTTCTTTTGAGAATGAATTTACAACTTAAACAATATAGAGGTTTAATAATAAAAAAAATACACTTTTAACCGACGTTCCCAATCAAACTAATACGAAACCAGTTAAGGTTCAGCAAGTTAAATTATGAAAATCAACAAAACTAAAGGGACTTGAAAATTAGAAACGACCAAGAAACAATACACGAGGGACGTAGAAACAAGAAGATCGATACGAAACCATGGTCATTGATGATGGATTTTAAGCCCTAAGAACATAGCCGAATGAACAAATTTCACTTTGTTGGTTACAGGGATCTTACATTTGAAATGCTCTATTGTATAAATCACCCGAACCAGCCATCTGATAAACTAAATCATCATAACCAGAAAAGTACTTGTCCAATCCCACTCTCTCATTTCTTTGAATGTCACCAATACCATAACCATTGTTCCATAAAACTTCTTCATAATTGTACTGGTGACCATTGGATATGTGCATGTTCTCCATCTTACACTGTGGCACCTGCATCAGGGAAGATGGATCATGTGTTTGAGGTTGATACATCAGCCTCGGTGGCAGACCATACGCGTTATCCAAAGCAGAAAGCTCGTCACCAGCACGAGCAGGAAATTGGGTTCCCTTGCACGTGGATTGGTTTTGTTGTAGAAGAAAGCCTGAATATTTTGAATCTTGACTGTGCGGTAAAGGTTGCTTCATTCGAAGTAAAAGCTTAGCCTCTTCGTCATATGAACTCAACTGGTCATTATTGAAAGCAGGCCTTGTCCCAATGATTGAATTTTCCAGTACATTTCCGGGTTTCCCATTACCACAGCTTAATACCACGGAATCCATTAAGTCAATTTCTGTACTAATCCCGTTGCTTCCAGCTGATGGAACTTGAAGATAACCACCATTCACCAGAGAGGCATTTTTTACCAAACCTCCTGCAACAGAAGCAGCAGACAGCAAGATGAATGGACAGTTTACACCCCAAAAAAAAACATATCCACAAGTCTGTGGATATAAATGAGTCATACCAGAGGGGCTGTATTGGATTCTCCCATTCTTCTCAAATGTGGAAAAACCAGGAGGTGCATCTCTGCAGGGAAGTGAAAAACCAGGAGGAGCCAAACTTGGAGACCTGGGTGCTTTTAACCGGTAGGAAAATACAAAAATTAAGACTACAATCAAAGGAAGGTCAAAGCAAGATCCATTGAAAACTTAGCTTTTTAAGAGTTTTATCAGAGGTTGTACCAAAAAAATTTGCATAAATTGTTGACCAATTCCTCACTAAGCCATTAGTCACTGGATAAATCTGATTTGACGAATTCCAAAACTTCAGATGCATATTAATGAACAGGTAATGGCAACCATTTATAATGGGGCAACAGTATAAAGACGAGTCAATAATGAAGGAAAAGAAGAGGGTTCTGGGGAATTTTGCGTTTTGAAATTGGCAAAGGTTCATAGACTAGTTATAGTTACTTGGATGTTAAATTGTAACAAAACTTTGCCTTTTTGTATTTTGAGCAAGTCTAGATCAATGGCTAGCTTGCTAACACCTACTCATGGTATTAAACCTCTCCAAATTGCCTCATAAGGCTTATTTATGAAATTTTAACATATACGAAAAAAAAAGGAGCACGCATGTATATAGGAACAACTAGTACCAAAATATCGAAGTGCTGAAACACTAAGGTCTCATCCACTAAAGACAACCAGTGCAATGATGGACAATCAGCTACAGACATATGGTCGACAACTTTCTTGATCATACAATCAGTCTATCTAGAGAATATACAATTACAAGTTGTTATCACATCAGCAAACTACGAAGGTCAGCAAATCTAAGATCACCCAGAAAACCAAGTAAGAAAAATCAAAGATCAACCCACCTAGGATTGAAGCAAAAGCTACAAAATCCTTAGTCTGCAAAATTCAAATTGCATGAACAACCAGAAAAGCTAAATCGAAGTTCAAATTATATGAACAATCAGAAAAGCTGTAAGAACGACTATAAATCTTTTAGTGTAGTTCATTAAAACCTACGACCAAGTTATACATCTATCACAAAGCTGCAAAACGACAAAGGATAAAAAGGTTTGTTACCTTCATCATTAAATAAAAAGCAATCAAATTAGAAATCTCCATGCCAAGATGGATAAAGCATGCCAACAAAGGAAAGTTAAGCTTCAAATGAAGGAACATGATAATTGTGCAACGCAAGAAAATGCAACATTGGTAACTGTTGAAGTGTTCTATCCACCGATATTTACCTTGATGCTGAGCGCTAGACAAGTAATGCTCCAGACCATTCCCGCAATCCTTCCTCCCAGAACAAGCGCTGGAAAACTGACCAAGATTGTTATTTGAAGACTGATAAGAAGAAAATTGACTGACATATCCATCTTCTTTTGCAAATGATAATCCTGATTTCCCATTTGTATAAGGGTTCCACGAAGAACCATGCTGGTCATCACGTTCATCAAGTATGTCGCTTAACCCGTTAGGCAAAGTCAGCAAATCATCAGATGAATCAAAACTCATGGACAAAATATTGGAAATAATGGTGGTCTCCGCAGCATCAAAAGAAGAGATGTCTTCATCATTACTCAAATTGTTGTCCCCAATTCTTCGCAAATGCTCTACTATTTCTTCATTAGAAAAGGAGTTAGAACCTCGATATACCCTATCCGATTTGGCAGAACTCTGGAATTTTAATTCATTGCTTCTGCTGTTTAATACCGAATTTACACATGTAATTGGTAAAGACATTTCATCTTCAAGACTATGCACAGAAGTTTGATCTGTGCTGATATTACTTGTATTATGGTTCCTTTCATGCAATCCTGAGAGACCAGTAGGATCCTCTGAAACTTTTGCAGAATATGATGACACGTTAAGATAACCCCCATCATTTACATTACAGAAATCCGTTGACAAAGGATCCTTGTAATGCAGCATACCTTCTCTTAATAAATCATCGGCAAATGCTTTGGGATCTGCATCATCAGGTGATCTACTATCCAGATGACTGGATGATGGAAGTGTATACAGCATAGAATTGGAACAGGCATCTTCAATCTGACTATCCTCTTGAAGCTTAATTCTAGATAGATCTTCATTTAAGTCCAGTAGTCTTCTATTCTCAGAATGGATTATATCCTTATCTGGACAAGCATCACTAGACCGACCAATAACATCAACAAAAGAAGTCATTGTGTTGGGGGATCGCAGGTTTCCGCTTACGTGGCCATTGTGTGCTGCATCCTGCAGTCGATGGTGGAACGCCAACAATCACACAATCAAAGCCATTATATAGCAACAGATACAAATTTCTCTTTTGAGACGATACTCAAAAGGTAGGGAAAATAGAAAACTCTGTGCCTTTGCAAAATGAGAACAATAATTATATTTAAAATAAAGCAAGGGTGCACTAATTTAGAGTCAGCATACCAAGTGCAATCAGATGGAAAGAGATTCTTACACTTGAACACGTCGTAAAAGTAATTTTTTCAATAAACGGGCTGCTTCCATTGGACATATCATCCACCGGAGAAGGTAAGGTACTTCCAGAACGACGCAGTACATTATCATTAGCACCAACAATCTGTTGAACTCGATTCCTAATAGAACCAAAATAAAGAGTCAGAAACGAACATGCCTGCAGACTTAAAAGCGTGAATAAATCCATTTCCAAATAAAGGAAGGAATAGCAATCCCATGTAAGCCACAAGAGATACACCCATTCCTGTCCCCATTACCAATCCCCTTTCCAAAATAGATAAAATTTTTACCTACCAAATTATGTGATAGCATGTAAAACTCAATTACATTGATGCAAACTGTACCATAAGCCAGAAATAATGACAAACGTATCTCATCATAAAATATCCTCACCAAGCAAAAGAAGGATGGCAAACCTTCAGCAAACAAAGGCTCATTCCTACTAATTTTTCCTGGATGAATGATATCACAAAAGAGGTGACTGCAGACATTAGGCCAGGATACAGAACAAGATAATTGCAGGTACTTCGATTCTGGTGATCCTACCAAGAGAACAAACAACCTAGCAGGAGAGTAGATTTAGCCATAAGGAGATTGTTTGGAAGACAACAGACTTCTTGGTCATTTGAATCCCCAACCACAACAAACAACCTAGAAACTGCAGCTGGATATACATAGATTATTCGTCACCCAAAATAGGTGCAGGTCAGAGAAAGGAGAAAGGATCTAAGTGTCTCAGGTTGGGCAGTAAGGATCTCAAATGGCTTTTTTTTTTGCACATCTCGGTGGAGACATCTCACAAAGACATGCCAGCCTAAGGAAGAGAGAAACAACTCACATTTGAAAACACACTACTGCGGTAGCAATTTAAGCATAAAAATAAGCGGAAAGAAAAGTTTGCACCTCAATTTTTCAGAACTATTTGGATCAAAAAAAATCATTTATTTAGATTTTCTTTTTGGTAATTAGAAATATCATATTCCCCAGGCAAACAGAAAGGTTGCCATTTTACAGATGTAACAAAACTGTGTTCAAAATGGATATGATTGGCATGTCTTGTACATCATGACAAAGCCAGATGATTAAATCTAAAATCAAATGGCCACCCAGTACAAGGGCAGGAAGGCTTAGAGGCTATCTAATGACAACTTATATTATTCAAGAATCAGGCTAAATAATGATACATATAGCATTACACGTAGTATTTCTCTGATTATTGTTCTGAGGAAAACCAGCTTATTGCCAACAATTGGAAATAGGAATAAAGAACAATACTTGGATCCCACAACTTCCATCTAACATTGCATCCTGGAAACAAACAAATCTTTATCCTCTATTTACTTCATATTCAATAATATTGTAGGCAGTTAGTTTCATTCTAATTATCTTTCTCGTCCTGAAAGTAGAAGTGACTTCATCATACTGAACCCAATAAAGAGGTGATTACGAACTCGCGTCAAGATGCTATAACTGCCTACATTAAAGCAGACCATTCATGAATTAAGCAAGGAGCAGAACACTGTGACTGAACTAAAATGGTGTAGTACCTTGTATGAACAGCAGCCATCTCATCTTTCCCAAAACTATCTTCTTCAGGACCAACGGTGTGCAAATATAGACATGCAGGATTATTGCAAAGCTGCAAGCATCAAAAGCCATTGCCCATGATACGTTAACCGAATACTATAATTGCAAACGAACAGACAGATAAAATTCAAGAAAAGACAGTGAACCAAAGGCATCTCTTACAGTGTTTTTTAACCAGGCATGGCAATATTTGGCAGTTCCAAAGGAAGCTCTGCAAATTTAAATTATATATCTTAGCTGTGCTTAAAACTAGAAATGATTTTGCAATGCAGAGAAAAGTCAAGAAGGGCAGGTCCTTACCTCAAAAACCTACCTTCCAGGACAAAACCATGAACCGATTGGATGCATCGTAAGGCCTCCTCCTCTTTTGAATAAGTCACATACCTAAAGCAAAGAAGTTAAACAAACCAAAAAAATAAAATTCAGAGAAGGCTCACAGAGGTTGATAGAGACGGATAGTAACACAACTACATGCTAATATGCAAACAGGTAAGAATGGTCTTAAAATACAACAGCTGACAGAATCACAATAATTTTTCACCCAAGAACAGCAGTCCTATAATCCAAGATCAAGTGAACATATAAAGATGAAAGCTTTTGGTTTCCATGGTAAATTTAAGCAGAAGAAACCCAGGTACAGCAACGAAAAACTGTAAATCAAAGGCCTACAGCAATATGGTCATCTTGTAATCTGTCGGGATGATTTTCACAAGCCATAAAAATGAATAGTACTGGGAACACTATCAGTGGTGGAACGTGATGGCCAAAGTAAACAAAGCAAAACATGCAAACAAACAAAAATAGAAAGCAATACTGGAAGATTAGAGTCAACATGCGTGCACTGCTAATGGAATGATATACTAAAATAAATTAACCCGAAAAAGGTCGCTTTGCACTGTAAATTCAAATATTAGAGCCCTTAATTTCCTTAAAACACTAAAACTAGAGTCAACGAAACATCCATAACCAAAACCCAAAGCATATAAACCAATCGACAGCCTTCAACTGAAATCCTAGAAAAGTGGCTTAAGTAAGTTGCCCATATTTGAAATTGTCCATAAATCTTGTTTGCTTTCTTGAGTAGTTTTGACAATGTCAGAAATTATTACCGTAAACAATTCAATTTGAATGGAACCACAACAAAAACTAGCAATTAAAGAACTCAAGAGGGAGAACCCAGAGAAAGCGTGCATAAGAGAACACCTTGGTTTTTACAATTGAAACCAAAATCATAATAAATTTTGTCAATGCTTGATTGAAGAGTTTGCAAACTCACACGCTACAAGTTTCATTAATGAATTGCTGAACCGCCCCACCGGATGTACGAGAAAGTGAAATCTTCACAATTTTTCCATATTGACCAAAATATTCTTTCCGCTGTAAAAGCTGCAAAACAAAAATAAAAGTTTAGAAGATGAAGGCAAATATTTTTCAATAGAGGACAGTGCGCACTAGAATTAGGTTCAACGCAATGGTAATATCTAGAACTAAATATGTGCACGGAGTACAAAAGATGATTGAAGTAAAAGGACTACAAAAAGGATCAGCCTACATCTTCATCAGCAAGATTCAGGGGTAGCCCAATAATGTATGCCATCTTTCGCTGAATCACTCTCACGTTGGTAAGATCCTTCTTCACTTCAATAGTTTTTGGTTTGGCCTTTGGAGGTTTGCTCTTTTTACTACACTTTTTTGTCACCACACTACGATAAGGAAACTTTATAGATTAAATTCAGCCCTTCAAACATCTGAAAGAGCACATGAAATGCCAAAATAGACAATTACTTTTCACAATCTGCTTGCATTGCAACAATTTTTTCCTTCTCATATACTGTGCGGCAGGCAGGACACCGCCCCTCCGTCTCATCTTTCTCCGCCATGGCCATTATTTGATGCCAACACCAAACACACACCTGATACAATAAAACAAAAAAAAAGCAGGCAAGTTATTAAATATACACACTAGCATCCTCACCTATGTGCACATGCTCACAGACACAACAGTTCGTCTGGCGTACTGAAAGGATAAAGGCACAAAATTAACTGCCGGAAACATAGGGTGACAGTTTAAGCATATACGATTAGACTGGATCGAGAAAAGTAGGCTAATCTAGAGGAACTAAAGGAAAAAAGCCAAGTGATGTTTTGGGTTGACCCTCAAACTCCAAACAAAAGAAGGGAAAAAAAATGAGAGCTCCTTATAAATTAACTACCATTGAACATCACAGACCAAAATCACAAAGGATAATAAACAATGATAAATCAGCAATAAATCAACAGTGGTCTCACACAATCTGGGAATATAACAAGATAAGATGAGGCAATGATTAGTAAAACAAAAAATGTTCACAAAAAAACTAAAGAAAACTATTTTCAAATTTCCATAAGCAGCACTTCCAGATATCACAGGCAGAAAGCTGCTGATACCAAAAAAAAAATATTCCAACCCTTTTTTTTGTAAAACATTTCAACCCCATCCCCACCCCACCCCACCCAAAAAAAATATAATCTAAGGGCAGCATATTACATTGCCTTTTTTTTTTAATTTAAGTGAAAGGAGAAATAATGCAATGAAGAAGTCAAACAGAGAAACAGAAGACATTCTACCAGGTACAAGCAATATTATACATTCGATGCGAGACATTATGCATGGTTGTACTCTCAAAAGCTAATTCATGTCAATCTCCACCAAAAAAAAAAAAAAAAAAAAAGAACTTTTTGAACCTGATAACCACATTTGCAAGGTCTGAATTGCTGATCCGTCCAGTCCATTTCTTCCGCGCAGAGAGGACATCTTCTCTCCCCTTCGTTGCTCATAGTTGCCCTTTCACCCAAAAGAAAGAAGAGTTAATTTTTTATAATCCAAAATGTTTCCAAAAATGACATTTAAACAAACAGAAGGCACATCAAGCCACATTTGTGTTTAAACTAACAAATAGCAGATAAAAGCATAAAAGATCATCTCTTAAAATGGGGGGAAATATCCTTAACCAAATATGTAAAAATCGAAAAAATAATAATAACCAGAGAGTTTTCAGATCAGCAAAAATACATCACAATCTTAAACCGCTTAAAAAGAAACGAAATTCAACGTCAAAACGCACAAAAATGCACGAGAAAGGAACGACTAAACTTCCGCCTGCATAATGTGCACAGATACACACATTGTTCGACAAAATGAAGGTACATTCACCAAAACTCTAGGGTTCTGGAGTCCAATCATACAATGGCAACATAAACAAAGAAGATAATGCAAAACTTACTGTGAATCTGGATTGGATAAAGGAGGCCGGAGATGGAGAAATTGGGAGAGGAGGAGAGACGCGAAAAACCAACAGAGATGAGAGAGAGAAGAGATAGAGAAAAACTCTGGCACGACACCGAGGATTGAATACCACAGGATTGAGACTGCTTTTTGAGTTTAATGGACGGCATTTTTCTTATTATATATATATATATATATATATATATATATATATATATATATATACATATATATATATATCTATATATATATATATATCTTTTTCTCTTTTGATAATTACGTTCGAATGTCTTATCTTTTTTAGATAGAGTTATTGTTGTCTGTCTCTTATCTTCTTCAGACCTTAGCGATAATTTTTGATATGGTAGAATATAATGTTGTTGTTTGAAGGCAAACTCTGCATTAATGTACCCAAATTTATCTTTCAAAATCAACGTTGTTGTTATGTGAATAAGAACCATCAAAGCATAAAAAACAAAAAATAGATAAATAATATGATTTTAGTATCAATCAATCATACCCAGTATATCTCGACGATATCAAAAGCTATCGCTAGGGTCTAGAGAGGATGAAAGTCAGGCTGACAATACCTTCATCCCAAGGGATAGACATTTTGCTTCCATTGAGACCCAACTATTTATGTACCTGCATAAATGACACAATAATAGGGATATTGTGCTCTAGTGTGTTAGTGAGGGAATACAGTAAATACAAATAGAAAGCTTCTGATATTAAAATAGCCATAAACGTGTATATGTACAAATAATGCAAGACAAAGATAAATACAAAAACAAAAACAAAAAAGTGAAAAGTCAACCTGAAATGTAGATATTATCTAAGCCCCTATATATACTCTAAGGTGCTCTTATATCCTGCCTACAACCTCGTTAACCTTAATCTATGTCTCTATGAACTCCTATCCTGGACCATGTCCTCAGAGAGACGCAAATTTAGTAGGTTATGCCTAATCCGCTCATCCCGAGTCATTTTGGGTCTGTCTTTACTCCTCTTCCCCTTGCAATGAGGCTTTCAACTGTTCTGACACATATGTCGTTGTCTGTCTCCTCCTGACATGCCCAAATCATCTCAGTCTCATATCTCTTATCTTGTCTGCTATACTATTCACCCTAACCTTTCCCGAAATACCTCATTTCTGATCCGGTCTAGCCTTGTATGACCACATGTCCACCTCAACATCCTTATCTCTGCCACTTCTAACTTTTGTGAATGTGATCTCTTGATGGCCCAGCAGTCTGTTTCATATAGCATTGCTGGCCGCACTGCTACCCTATAAATTTTTTCCTTTAATTTAGTTGGAAAATTATTGTTATACAACATCCCTGAGGCCGCCCTCCTCTATACTAGCCTGCCTGAACTGGGGGTGTTACACCAATATCTATGTCCCAATCCTACTATACAAATAATACTAGGTACTTAAACTTACTTATCTGTGTTATCACTTGACCCTCGATGGTGAGGTGTCTATTCTCACTGTCGGCTGTGATGCTGAAATTACAGTTCAGATACTCAGTCTTAGAACGACTAATCTTCAAGTCTTTTCTTTCTGAAAGACCTCTCCATTGCTCTCTAGTCTCATACTCAGAGTATATCTACATGGACTAATACAATATCGTAAGAATTGTTGATACAACCTTAAACACTAGAATGATTATCCCTACCAGATCAGTTACAGTATGTCGTCGGTACAAATAGTATGCATCGGTAGTAAGGGCATCTTTCGGTTGAACCCCAACCAGTAAGGGTCCCTGCCACACCCAGTCCTAAAGGTAGTGTACGGATGTAAATCAGGTACCCAACGGCCTGCTAGCAGGAGCTTGGTCATTTACACAGTAGTCTACATAAGGAGCCCCAGAACTGCAGGCAAGCCTACAGGCCAAGGAAACTTCCACACTATGCACTTGCTGAAAGGGGCTCTCTTGCTTTTGACAAGAATTGAACCCTTGACCTCCCTTTTGATAACTCCTGTCCGGAACCAGTTGGGTTATGTCATGGGGACGTAAGGGCATCTTTTGCAACACAAATGTCTCACCCTCCCTTTATGTTTTGTAAATTTGTGAATTGGCGTTTCATTTCAAGTTTCGAGTTCGTAGTAAAACATAATGATACGATTAAATGAGTTAATTATATGTTCGGAGAAATTGATTTAGCGAGTTCAAATAAAAGCAAGACCGATTATATCTATCCAAAACGTCGTCGATCAGTGTTAGTTTTTTTCCACAATTCTTGTAATTGTCACATGTAATTCGCGTATATCTGCATGGTATGTAACGCAAAACACATGTATCATGGTCCATTATGTTTTTTTTTTATTTATAATTTCTGTTGAGTGCTGTTTGGCTTTAAAGTTCTTTTTTTCATAGTGAGACATAAGGATACAGTTTAACGGGTTAATTATATCTGGGAGAAGTTGATTTACTTCCTTTATCCAACAATAAGATTTGGTCAGATGAGAATTTTTTTTTGCAAGTAATTGTTTTGCCGCAATAAATGCTGACGTGGCAACCAAAAACAATAATATTACTTTACCTTTTAGTTTTCTTTTTATTTTTTTGAAAAGCACATTAAAGTTGAATTCAATGGATAATTATCCTTGGACGGAATTTGATATGTTATCATCTTTTCTAATACTGAAATGATTATTCCTTATCAACTAAATCCGCATTCATATACGAATGTGTTTGCATATGGTTAACATTCTCGCCATTCTTATAATTGTCACATATAATCCACATGTGAAAATTCAAAAAATGTTATAGTTTTATAAAAAAATTTACAAATAGAATATGTTTTGAAAATACTCTTAACATATAGAGTGCGTTGTAAAAAAAAATTAGAAAACAAGTAAGGCATTGAATGACGTCATAGGGCAAAAACGAATTGGGGATACAAAACCACCCACCTAAGACACCATTCAGAATGGCGGCTATGACACTTAAGGCACCATTCTGAAGTGTGTCTTAGGTGCTTAAATTTCTCCTTTATTTCAGGCGCCTTATTCGTTTCTCTCTTCTATTCTCGCATATAAATCATAATATTTTTGCATTCCTTTTGCAGCGGTGGGTTGAAGAGTAATGCAGCTTGACAGACACGTGATCTACGATGAGAAACTACTAGACAAACTAGTAAAAGTTTCTAATTTTATTAGCTTTAAATTTGATATTTATATATTGTTATTATTATATTATTATTGCAATTATTAATATGTTGTTGTTACATTACTTATTGCGTTATTAATACGTTTTTGTTATGCTATTATTAGTACGTTAACCCTAACATTTTTACTATTTTTATTATAATTTTTATGATGTCTTGTTATTGACTAAATTATTGTAAATCGATATCCTTTTAGTATGTATTTATGTTGCATGACTCCGCACATAAGCATACTTATGACAGCTCATGCTAATGAGAGTGGTAGTTGTAGTGGTAGTGGATCATTATGGGTCATCGAGAAACCAACCTCTGTGTGTTACTAACACATGGGTATGGTTGCGTACATCCGACCCCTCATACCCCCATCATATGCGGAAGTCTCTAAGACAATGTGGTAATGTTGTTGTTGTAGTAGTAGTGATGATGATACAATACTGATGGAGGAGGTGAAACTTGAGCTTGATGATTTGTTGACTCTCCAAGGTGAGCACACGACGCTCTTCCTTAATGGTGGTCGTTATAATTATTTTTGTTCATACTTATTGCAATAATTTTTGTATTCCGTGTATACTATATGTAATCGATTTCAAAAGTGATTTTTTTGGTTCAGATTATTGTAACGATTTTTGTATTTTTTTTGTAAACTATGTCTACATCATTATCGATCATCTATTGTATTTGCACTATTCCTTACAACACAGTCCAAGAGTTATATTTGTTATAACACCAACCAAACTTTGCATCATTTTGTGAACAACTTTGTAACACAGAAAATTGGTAGAACAAAATTGAAGGTAATATTTACTATGTGAAAATTGTAAAGCAAAATTCAAAATAATTTTTTCATTCGTTATTATCGTGATTAGGTAGAGTATAATTAGTAGATTACATAGTATATGATTGCAAAAGTGGTTTGACAAAAACACTTTTGGACTAAGACGCCATACTGAATGTAGAAGATCAAACAAACAAAGATTGTTGAGAAAACGACGACGACGATGACGATGAAGTATTCAAGGACGATGATGAGGACAATGAAGATGAAGAAGATGATTTGAAGGACTAAGTGGATAAGGAGGACAAAAAAGAGGTGCCTCAGCCAGGGGTAACACCACTTTGACGAAAATGTTACATTTTTGGAAAACTACAGACGACTAGAAGATGCACTTATTCATGGTCGTAGCAGGCTTAGATTCTGTGAAAGGAGAGTAAACATGATCTTATAGAAGAGACGATGTTGTTCAAAACCAAAGAAGAATTGCAATATGCTTTTACCATAGAAGGGATGATGTTTGTGTTGAAGAAATAAAATGTTGTTTAACCCTTCAAACTCGTACAGTTTTATTTTCTACATGTCAAGGTCATATTCTACATGTTGGGGTTAGGGTTAGGGTCAGAACAAATTGAGTTAGGATTAAGGTTAGGGTTATAGTTATAGTTAAGGTTAAGATCAGAATTAGATTAGGGTTAAAGTTAGAGTTAGGGTTAAAGTTAAAGTTAACGGGTTAGGGTTTGGGTTAAAGTTATGGCTAGGGTTAGGGTCAGAATAATGCCTTATGGATGTTTTTAAGGTGCCATTTATAATGGTGTCGTAGGGCCTCTAAGACGTCATTCACAGTGACGTCTTACTTTTTTTAAATTTTTTTCAAAATATATTATATTTCTGGAATGTTTATTAAAATTACAGTATCCGCATATGTGAGTCACAGGTGTTCTACATAAAATACATGCATTTGTATTTTTTTTTACATTCTTTCAAATTTTGGCGACTAATGCAGTCTTAATACATATGTAAATATGTCTCTTAAAAAGAAAGGTTAGCTTGCTTCTTTTTCCAACATCCACGTGGATTTAACAAGGTGTTAAATGCTAAAAAAATTTCGATCTTAATCGTTTTACTGCATTGATTATTGTTATGGCAAAACAAACCAACTATATTTCGGATACTTTCTTCCACACATCATCTGTATGACGATATCCTGCATGCACTTCGTGATTGTCCGTAGATGCACCGAATATGGTCTCATTTTGTCCCACCACATATTTCGGATACTTTCTTCCACACATCATCTGTACCGAATTGGATCATGGCTAATGTTGACGGTTTGTGGCGGCATCCTTCTGTTCATGTGGAATGGCGATATATTTTCCGTCAGACGATATATAGCATATGGTATTGGCGCAATCAGTTTGCGCATGGACGTATTCTTGCACTCCCTCTCTCGCGGTGTGTTTGGAAGGAAATCCAAGAAAGGGTTATATCTTTGGCTATTGTACATATACGTTGTATAGACAATAGTATAGATCAGGATTGTGTGCTATAGAGATAATAACATTTGTATGCTGATGTAAGTTTGATTTTATATCAATAAAGATCCCTTTCTTCAAAAAAAAACCAACTATAATACTTTACCTTTTTAGAAAATTCATGAAGATTCATCATCAAACCAAACGAGCTTTAAAAGCTACTTTTGTTTATTTCATTCGAATAAAGCACATTGTCGAGCAAAAACTTGAACTTTTTTTCTCTTATTTAACTTTATATCACATAAAAGATTATAACATTCACGTAAAACAATAATATTAGTTGTGAACAGGACACAAATTTTAAAATGGTCACGAAGCAAGTATGATTAGTTGCTCCTTAACCAATTAAATGTATATGATATATGTGGACCCTCTGCTTTGCCTAATCATCCCTTGATTGTATGTAGATATATCACATAATCACTTCATTATACCACTAGTTAATCTATCAGCATAAAATTTCTGATGAAAACATATTACATTGTATTAAAGAATATATCAAATGGCTAAAATGAGTATTATAATGGTAGTATCTCTTACTATCCGTATTAGTAACTTATTACACTTAATTACTAGGCCATGTCATTTAAAACAAATGTCTATATAAGCACAAGTTATGTCATATGGTTCAAATCATGATTATAATCTCCTTCAAACGGACCCACAATATTTCTCTGTATATTAAGAAAATGAAAAAAAAACCTTGTTTGTAGTATTTTTCTAATTTATTTTTTTATATGAGATCTAATTTTATACCTTAATAATTTACATCATTAAACTAGACAACTCTACCATGTTATTACCATGTAATCGTATACCTACTTTCGGATCATGGACTTAAATTATTCTTAATATGATAGAATAATTAATAAAAGTACAGCACAGTGCTATTAAATCATTATGGGTTTTTTCCCCTTCCTTTCTTTCTTTTTGATGGATTAAATCATGATGGTTAATCAGTCAGGGATAGAGAATCATGATGGTTAATCACGATGGACCACCGATGGACTTGATTACGAGGTCAAAGTCAAACAATGATATGGTGTCTCCTACTTGTTTATATGTCTTGCTTCAAAAAAATACTTTGTTTATAAACAAGTGTTTTCTATTATTTTTTTAATAAAAAATACTTGTTTATAAGTCAAAATGAATCAATAGCATTTGTCTCAATCTAAGCTTAATATAAATCATCCGGCAGGCGTTTCCTGAGAGAGGCATTTTCAAAATTAACGAATGTGTGGATAAGTAAAATTTAAAAAGACAGGAAGACAACCTCAACTTATTTAAATAGATAAGTTTGGATGTGTCAAATATATGCCAAATCGAAGATATTTCGGTTATGGATATATGATATCTGCTATTTTGTTTGGTTTGATTAAAAATTATATGAAGTACACCACCCTCCGTAAAAGAATGTGTATTGGATAATAGAAGGTACCAATGATGTAAACCATCCACATATGGCAAACTCAAAATAAGCAATAACTAGATGACGGGGCTTGGACCTTGAGGTCACGAGTTCGAACCGTAGAAAGAATCTTTTACATAAGGTGTAGGGTAAGGTTGCGTACATCAGATCGCAAAGCGATCCGATATCTTTTCGGATCTTGCATAAATACAGAATTCTAGTGCACCAGAAACTCCCGTTTTTAAAAATAAACAACTATAAGATAGTTGCATAATATTGAATGTGTGATGATAACCTTCCAATTCATTTTTGACATAGTAATACAAAATTTCAATTCAGGCACAAACCAACCTAACCTAAGTCGATCCAAACCATGTTTGTGTTGTGGGTTATAAAAATTAAATTGTGAAGAGCATTTTCCTACTTCCACTACTCCCATTATAAGTCTTAATATGAAATTTAATAATGATACCATGAACTTGTAAATGAGATCATCGATACAAATTAGTATATATTAAGGACCTTCTTGGTGGCCACATTTTATTGGGTTCCAAGGCATGTCAATCATAGAGCGGGGAATTGAAACAACTAGTAAGGTTGCTGTTCTATTATTTTGAGGTCACGGATTTGAACCGAGAAAACAACTGCGGATTGGAATGAACCAAGTCTACTACTGAAATCTTCGAGAATCAGCAGCGTTAGATCCCCTGGAGGTTTACTTCAAGGAAAACCTTCTAAAGATCAATTCAATTGCGGGTGTTTTCATATTTGGAAGTGCTTAACGTGAAATATTTTAGAGAAATATGTCTAAATTGTGGAGTGTTTGTTTAATTAGAATGAACCTGGTCTCTGTTGGACGTCATTTGCTTCAGTTATGTGGTCCAAGCAGCCAATGCATATTGAGAAGCTATGTGGGAGCGCCAAATGTCATGTCCGCCAGTGTCCTGCTTGTGCATTACCGTCATGTGGCGCTAAATGTTGAGTTGCATGGCTAAACTGCTCGTTGGCAGGTTCTCCTCTAGCAATAGTCTCCTTGACTAAGTAAAAGTGAGGGCAACCTGCTGGGTATGCCCAAGGCAGTCGCTGGGCCCGAGGTGACCATTGCGGTCAATGTTGTGTCAGTGGTTAAGTCCAAGGTGGGGACTTTGGTTGAGGTGACTTGCCTTTGCCGTCCCAGGAGATGTTTGGCTGATGTTGTCTTAAGGTCTTTGTCGACGCTAAAGAGATGTCCCGTGTCCCCTAAACTGTGTCAACTTGACTGTATACTTGGACCAAGCGTGGCCAACGTTGACTGAATATGTGAGATTAGACATATATATTAGAGTTGATGGCCGTTAAAGAGACTTAGACATCGAATAGGTCTGAAAATGAAGAAATTTGTGTTCAACATGTCATGGTATGTCTTAAATAAGGTGATCATACTAAAAGAAGACTATGTACGGTTTGGTAACCGTAATCATAGGAACGACGAGATATATGTGTAATGATGTGTTTTGAGTTATATAATGACAAAAAAACTAATGATGGTTGAAAACATGCTAGACTGTAAATGCCTACCAAAGTTGTATAGAGGTAATATCGTACATATGTTGTTGGGGTATAAATTTGTCACAAACAACTTGGAGGGTTAATTGCACTTGGTATCCATTGTTTTCCACGAAGTTTTAAGTAGCATCCAATGTTTCATGAAACACACTTGGCATCCAGACTTATAGGGTTAATAGACACCTGGCATCCTGCAACCGGAAAAGCACCTGCTATAGGCGGTTTTTAGCATTTTTCCTTTTAATTTTAACCTTTTAGTCACTGGCGCCAAATGAGTTTTCAACCATGGTTAAAGCCTCACTCCCTCCTTTATACCAACCGAATCCTCCCTCCAAATTTGTCCTAAACCCAAATCATTCTTCTCCAATTCTTCAATCCTCCCTCCAAAATTGACCTAAACCCAAATCATTCTTCCCCAATTCTTCTACACATCTCCTGCCTGCAATCGAAGAAGAGTAGAAAGTAGCATGTCTTCGGCGGGGTCAAGCTACAGGCGGCGGGATGTTTGTCAATCAAGGTGCCATTGTGGGTTGACAATGCAAATCCAAGTGTCTTGGACCAAAGACAATCCGGGAAGAAGGTTTCTGTCATGTCCACATTCTCGGGTATGTATTTATTCCTGCTGATCTTCTGGGAATTTTTGGCCGAAGGAAGATGAATTGTGTGTGTAAATAAGTGTGTTGTTTATGGCCGAAGGATGATGTTTTCTGTGCTGTTTTTATAGGACGTTGATGGAGGCTGTGGGTATTTTGAATGGGTTGATCCCCCTATCTGTCAAAGATCGAAGGAAGTAATTCCGGGATTGCTGAAACGTTGCAACAGATATGAGGAGCGGCTTAAATTGTGCAATGGCCATGAGTACGAAATACGAAAATTGAAATGGAAAGGGAATGTGATGTTGTGGATGTTAGTGTTGTCTTGGGTTTTATTTGGGGTTGTATTTGCTAGAATGGCAGCAGATTAGTTGGAATAATGTGTGATGTAGTCAGTTATGTTAATTAAGTAATGGGTTGTGGTTGGATGTTATGGTATTTATGTGTAATGGTTTGAGGTTGTATTTAGTAGTTAATGCATTTCTGCTTTTTTGGATTTTGAAGGTGTATGAAGTTGCCGAACGTCCATTTTGTGTTTGGGATTTATGTAATTTGTGTTGTTATTTGTTGTGTTGGAGTAATGCAAATTGTTGTGTTAGCAATTAAACAGTGTTGTGGTTGATGTTTTTGTATGCAATGTAAGATGTTCAAGTTTTGTACAAAATCATATGTTCAAGGATGAAGTGGACGGTTAGTGTAAATGGAAAGCAGAATAGCATCAAACCACAAATGTTCATGACAGAAGGGCACAGTTGTGTACATTTCCAAATAACGATCACCTCTAACAACTACAAACCACTTTTCTTGTAGAAAACAAGTATCCAAAATAACTGTTTCCATGTCATTCAAGTAAGCCATAAACAATAAGGTGCAGACACAACAGAAATTAATGTTCATAGTCATCAAATTCAAGGAGCAGCATCAGCATCTGGTTTTTCCTTATTCATCCGCTTGGCTTGTGCAACCTCTTTAAGTGTGGACTGGGGTAAGAACACTCGGCCATTACGTATGACATAGTTTGGTATGAGTTGACCATTGCGGGAAGATGTCCTATAATAAGGCCACTGCTTTGGCAGCACATCAGCAATATTCGCGGCTGTTGGTGCGCTCGAACTCGTAGCATCCATTGTTTTCTCCCCCTCCTTGGGAGAACTCCTCAACGGCTGTGTAGGTGCACTGGAACTCGTACCAACATCATCATCGATTGTAATAACGCCGGTGACAGGCTTCCTCCAAGGGTACTGTCAAATACACAGCAAAGCAAGTCATGAATAGAATTGAAGTCTTGGTGGTTCAATTATGCAGCCTGATTCAACTTACCCTGAAAGATACTCTAGTAATACGCTTGTTGAAGATATTGCAAATCTTGCTTGATTTCCTCTGTTCTTTTCTGACTGCATTCGAGCTACTTGGCTCATTCATGCCCAAACATTCCTCTCGTAATGCGCTTGTTGAAGATGTTGTTTTAGCAGCAACGACACTCTCCACTTCTCTTGGCAATGATGTTGTTTTAGCAGCAACGCCACTCCCCACTTCTTCACTCTTCTTTCTTTGTTTACGAACATCCTGAAATAAAACAATCATTTCTGTCAACTTATTTGAAACTAGCTCAAAAAAACTAAAATAACATGGTTGGCCCTTACAAGTTTTTTTGGCCTCTTTGCGTGATGAACTGTGGTATCATCAAACTGAGTTGGTGCACTAGAAGGTCCTGGAATATCATTCTCCGTTGTCATGTGTTCTTCGCTTTCACGGACAACTGTCCTTTTACGCGTTCTCTGTCTCTGAAGTAGTCAACCCAATAAACAAATTACAAATAATTCACAATAAACAAATTACAAATAATGACAAATTACAAACAAATTACAAACAAATTACCTTTCCTTGACTAGCTTCTCCATGAATTGTATCAACATTTGACGCATCTAATCTGGTCGAACATGTCCTCATGTTGTGACCCTCCTTCTGGCACAATCTACAAATGTGCAGCTGCCCATGCCTGCTCAGCTTTTGAACTCTCTCCCTCCTATTTCTCTTCAATGTTATCAGTTGTGGCTCACCGGCAGACCTTTTCCACAGTGTTTTAGGTCTGCCAGGTTTTCTTCGGACTATTGGTGGCAACAACGGTTCATGTCCACTATCAGGTAACTGGGTGAGTCCCACACATGGAGCTATTGCAATATCATATACTCTCTTATAAGTGCTGACATGGTAGCACTGATCCACATAGTTCACTGGATCTTCATGATCAAATGCAATAGCAGCGCAAGCATGGGAGCATGGGATTCCAGTCAAATCCCACTTTCTGCACGAACATGTATGATCTCTAAGGTCAACAACAAACTTCTTACCGTCAAATTGCTCACACTGGAATTTCTTTATGTCAGCTTTGTAAGGTATACAGTCTGCACTGGCCTCCATCGCCTTGGTTAGCCGTCTCATTATCCGCGGGCATATCGTCATTCCTTCCCAATTGTTACTCGCCCTTTCCCTATTTTCCTGAAATTTTGTCATGTGATATTGTCGGATCCATTCGAACATAGACAGAACTGGCAACTCCCTAGCCTCACAAAGGACGGCATTGTAGCTCTCGCATAAATTGTTTAGAATGGTGTCACACTTAGCCACTGAGCTAAAATGAGATTTGCTCCATTGATAAGGGGGTTTGTCATCCAGCCATCTTGCCGCATTTGTATCAAGAGACTCAATTTTCTTCATTGCAGACCTAAATTCCACAACAGTGGTTGCCATTGCAGCCTCGTACAAGGCTCTTTTCAGTGAGATGTTGTTGTAACCAGCCAGAACCCAATTAGCATGCAAATGTCTAACACAAAACCTATGTTGGGCTGAAGGAAACACTTCGTCACATGCCTGAATAAGGCCTTTTTGCTTGTCAGAAATGATAGTCCACTCGAAATCCATCACTATATGCAAGTCCTCTTTCAAGTTACCAAGAAACCACTCCCAGGAATCTTTTGTTTCACTCTCAACTGCGGCATGGGCAATGGGAAATAGACTATTGTTCGGATCTAAACCCACAGCAGTGAGTAACATACCACCGTACTTCGACTTGACATGGCATCCGTCAACGCCAAATATCTTCCTACATCCATTGACAAATCCTTTCTTCATTGGACCTAGGCAGTAATACATCCGATGAAACCTTGGTTGATCTATAATCAGTGGGATGTTATCAGACCTAAGGCTCATGTGTTCCTCCGTCAACTCCACGTCTTCATTCGTACACCTCGCTGTCTGCACCGTCACATTACTGTCCGGATCAATCCTCTTCATTTCATCGATATAATTCCATATGAAACCGTATTCATACTCCTCCTTTCCCCTGACAAGTTGCAAAGCCCTTTTCCTTGCCCTGAATGCTTGCGGTTTGCTCACATGACATTTCATGTCATTGAACACTCTCTTTCTAAAGCTTTCCAGACTTTGTTTTGGATTGGAAGCAAAATCTTGCATATACTTCTTGCCTAACCAACCCGAAGATATACTTTCATTTTTCACACTAAAGTTGCAAGTATGCACTGAGTTCAAGCTCCTAACCTCATAAAAACCATTCTTCCTATTCAAACCCACACGGATGTCCCAGTTGCACCCACTATTCTTACACTTCGCACAACATCTACTATTCTCACTTCTGTAAATAACAACCGGCCGACCATTTCTTATGGAATGCATCTTCAGGGATTCTTTAAATGTCTCCAAATCTTTAAACATCATCCCACAAGCAAAATGAGGATTTTCCCCATCTGTCCTAGTGTTAAACACATTGCTACCGTGTTCCAATTCTTCATCATTCAATCCTATATCCTTGTCTATGTCCTCTGTTGCTTCGTCAACACTCTTGCATGGTACATTATTTTCATCTTCACTCAGCCCATCCCACTCATTGTTCTTGTCAACATGTACATCATATTCCTCCTCGTCACCTGGCAACTCATCAGTTTCAGGTATATAGTCTGTGTCACTCGTCAACGGATCTTCAATTCCATCACCCTTTTCATCACGATTCACTCCGCCTTCCTCATTGTTTTCATTCACATCCTGCTCGTCATCAAAACTATCCTCATTATCACTACCAATTTCATTAACACCGTCCCCGCCATCCTCATTGTTTTCTTTCACATCCTGCTCGTCATCAAAATTATCCTCATTATCACCACCAATTTCATTAACACCGTTCCCGCCATCCTCATTGTTTTCTTTCACATCCTGCTCGTCATCAAAACTATCCTCATTATCACCACCAATTTCATTAACATTGCACCTGCCATCCTCAATCTCAAATTTCAAATCAGCATTACTTACCTTTTCATCTTCCATATCGGCAACATCATTTTCTAACCTACTATGTGGAACAATATGCTCCACATACAATCTCATTACCCTAGATGATGCTACACAACTTCTGACAGCATTATACAAATCACTATCAGTCTCAATTTGCACAAACTTGTCTACTACACGTGTATAATACTTCTTTAATCCAAATATTCCTGCATCTTTGCACATTTCATCCAAGTATAACAGGGACATCTCATCAGCATCCACATAGTCATAGATGCAGGTGTCCCCTTCTACGTAAATTGCATTACCAGTCTTGAGTAATAACCCACCTTAATGAAAAACAACAGTGATTTCATCACTTGTGGGATCTGTATATCAACACAAAAAAAAAATGAACACACCAACAACAAACCATCTTCACTTCAAATACTACTCCAACATTCCGGACATACACTATACTCAACAAAGAACACCTTTATAACTACTCACTATTCATGCTCATCAACAATAACAGTAATATACTAAAAAAAACACCATCCGTTGCCATTCAAACCACCAATATGGACATGCAAACACAATATAATGAAAACAGCAACGAAATCAAAAATTATAACACATATTCGAAATAAAAATTGTTCCTTTTTCTTACTATACAGAGGATGCAAGTTCTTCGGTAGTCCTGTCAGCCTTAACGTCATTTTTCGCCTCTTTCACCTTCGAAAATACAGCTCCACAACCCCGGCTATTGCTTCCAAAATCCACACCGATCAACTACGCCTGTTCCAACAAACAGTCAGATTGTGTGATTCGTTCAGAAATTTGAACAATTTTCGTCACTTTCGCCCTGGGATTTTTTCGCCTTTTCAGAAACGGGTAACGGGAAAACGAAGTGGGAATTGTTTTGATTTTGTTTTCTCTTTAATATTCAAGGTAAATTAGTCAACCGTGGTTAAAGTTGGGTTAAAAGTAGGGTTAGGTCCGGTCAAAGGTGGATTTCAGCGGTCAACGGTCGTCCAACAGGTCATCTGGATGCCAGGTGTCTATTAACCCTATAAGTCTGGATGCCAAGTGTGTTTCATGAAACATTGGATGCTACTTAAAACTTCATGGAAAACAATGGATACCAGGTACAATTAACTCACAACTTGGAAGTAGTCATGTACCTTAATTAACATATCATACTTACCATAATTGTGGTACGTAAATGAATTTTTACAACACTGAACTTAGAAAATTGAGTTAATGTGTACTTATATAAACATTGTATTATGGTTATTGGTTTGTTTGGTATGTTGAGAAAAAAAGAGAGAGAAAAAGCATGAGGTGTTTGAATTTTGAAAAGAATGAAAATTTTGCTTCTTTCTAGGTTGAACCTCAACCATAAGGGCCCCCACACCCCGGTCTGATGAGGTAACTTGGATGATGTAAATCAGGTAATCAGCGGCCCGCTAAGAGAAGAACATAGAACACGCAGATTCACACTAAGGGCCTATCCTCAAGATCCACATTGGAGTCTGAAGATAAGGCACCCACAATGCAGGCTGCGAGATTCGAACCTACAGATAAGGCATCCACAATGCAGGTTGCGAGATTCGAACCTACAGAACACGCAGATCCACACTAGGGCCCACTCTCAAGACCCACATTGGAGTCTGAAGATAAGACACTCACAATGCAGACTGTGGGATTCGAACTTTGCACCTTTCTAGCAATTCTGATCCTCTAAAACCAACTGAGCTATGCCATGGGAACAAATTTTGCTTCTTAGTTATATCCTAGAAAGACACGATTATTATTAGACAATCAATGCTATGCCGCAATTTTCATATTCCTACAATCCTTCCTTTGATGAGGGAGTGGGTTCTCCCCACCTGTACCAGAGGCCCCTTAGCCAGGTGGGATGTAAATTGAGGGATGTGCTCCACCGGCAGCCCTGCAAAGGGAGAGGACACACGAGACTCAGCCAGTCCAGAGGCAACCCTTGTAATATTTCAACAAGGATTGTCTCCACACGGACTCGAACTCAGGACGTCGGGTTCTAGCCCTAATCACCTTTGCCACTTACCACTGGACTATGCCCCTGGGGCTCCTACAATCCTTCCTAGTTATATCTAAACCGGGTAAAAATATAAATATATGCAGATATATAAAAGTAGACCCATTACATCCCTGCCTTCGATTATCACCCCCGATTCACTTAGATTTGACACAGGAGATTCAAATTCTACAGTCAATCGAAGGCCTTTGTGTCTGGCCTGGGTTGCTTAAAGGTTTCTCTTACAGAGGTACGCATTCTCCAAACTTTATGTTTTTTTTCCTGTCCTTCTCATCTGCTAGGGTTTTGGCTTTTTTGCTCTAGTGTTCAGTAATTCATTTCCTTTCTAGCACGTAATGATCAGGGTAGCTCATTTATTTTTCGATAGCTACTGTGATAGGGTGAATTTTACATCGATTAGAATTTACTGGATGCTGTTTCTGTATCTACATAAATTAGTAGAAGGAGAATCCTTTCCATTTGATCTGAATTTCTTAGGACTTTACCTCAGCAATGTACGGGTTTCTGATGTACTTAATGTTTTTCTGTTCTCGTGTGCTAGGTTTTTATGATAGTTTGATTAATGTTTTCACGAATTTCTAAAATTTCGTTTTCGTGTATGAGTTCCTAGCGTTTCAATAGACTGTCTTGGAAATCTTCCTACATAGCTGGTATACTCAAGAAATCTTTCTACCGCTGGATATTGTTTTCCACTCCAATTTCAATAAGTTCTTGAAGGTCTTTTTGCATTTCAATTTGGTGGGGAAACTTAGCGGATCTCAACCTTTCTTTGTTATTGTTTTGTTTTATATATTATTCTTTGGGCATCTCCGACGTCTCTGTTTTCTTCGACGATTTTTGCAAATATTCGATGAGTTCTCTCTGTGTCTCTCTCGTTCTTAATTTTCTTCTTTTGGGTTTTGATGATTTTGGCGTAATAAGTGGATTAATTGTTATTGACCGTTCATTTTGGCTTCATAGATAGGGTTTTGTTGATTTTGGCTTCATATTGGCTTGATTTTGGGGTCAAGATCCAAACTGCCTCTGCTGTAACTAGCAAAATTATTGTCCCTTCAACTATTGAAATCTAGATTTCAATCCGCCCTTTGCAACAACTAGGGAGACCCGAACCGAGGGATCCCTGCTTGCTTTTTTTTTTTTGGAAAAACGATCCATTCATATAAACAAACAGAGGAGAATAACATAGGTATAAAGTTCACCCGCTATACAAATCCATCCCTAACTACTCATTATCAACAGCAAAATTCAGCAGCTTTCAAAAGAACATGGCAGCGCTGCTGCATGGCACGAACAAAATGATGTGGGGGGATTTCCTCCCCCACACCCTCATGTCTCGCTTTTAATCTCTTGTGCCAAACACCATAAGCAATCTCGCGAAAAAGATACTTCCAGTCATAATTCACATCCGTTTCCCCCCACTTCTCCTTCAAATTCGCACCAGCCCAAACCGCAAGTGAAGTATACCCAAAAAAACTCATGTGTTTATGACGATCAACCACCATTCTCCAAACCTTCCTCACCCAGCAGCAATCGCGCAACTCATGCATCTCACTCGTTCCATCTTTTCCACATAACTCACATGTCTTCGTGTCAATCAAATGGCGTGTCAACAGGAAATTTCTCGTGGGCAGCGCATTACTCATGAGATGCCAAATAAACAGATTCCCCCGCAAAGGGCCCTTCATCGACCATACCACGCTCCAAATCGCGTCCTGCCTCCTAGTTTGCAAGTCCTGAAACTGCAACATGTATGCGCTGTGAACCGAAAAATGTTTCGGGTCCTTGCCTTGCCAAAGTGGTGTACCCGGATCTTCCGTCGACAGCTCATGCAAGTAGTTAGAACTCTCCAGGCCACATCTGAGATACTTAGCAGCTTTCCTAATTCCTTTCCAAGTGCGGGAGACGTTAGTTTTAGTGCAACCATCGAGTGGCGAACCATACTTCGCCGTTAACACTTGGACCCAAAGACGTTCCTTGTCAATAATCATCTGCCAACCAAGCTTCACCATGTAAGCCAGATTCATGTTCCTCAACTTCTTCAGTCCAAGGCCCCCCTGGTTCTTAGGCATGCAAATCCTCTCCCACGCCACATAATGCAAATGCTTGGAACCATCATGTTCAGCCCAAATAAACTGCCTCATATGTTTCTCCATATTATCAAGAGTACTCACAGGAACCTCTGCCGTTTGCATCACATAAGATGGAAGAGCGCTCAGCACCGACTGAGTGAGAACACATCTGGAGGCTTGAGACAACGTACGTGCTCTCTAAGCATTAAGCTTATTCCGAACATTATCAAGCAGAAAATCATAAGTCTTAGTTGTTACCCGACTGTTCAACAACGGAACCCCCAAATACTTACCCAAATCCCCAGTATTACGGATACCAAGGACGCTGCAAATATCTCGGCAAACATTCGGCAAAGTATTCTTGGAGGCATACATGACAGACTTTTCCAGGCTAATCTTCTGCCCCGAAATAGTGCAAAAATCTCCCAAAATTTTTTCCATGATATGCGCCTGTTGAACGGACGCCTCCCCAAACAAAAGCAAGTCATCTGCGAAGAAAATGTGTGAAATCTTCGGACCACCTCTAGATGCTTTCACCGGACGCCACACTCCCTCCATCACCGCACAATTTATCGCCTGGCTCAACACATCCATACAGAGAAGAAAAAGATACGGAGCAAGGGGGTCACCTTGTCGAATACCACGAGTCGGTTGGAATGGTTCCAATTTTTCCCCATTCCAAAGGATAGCAAGCTTCGCCGTGGTCACGCCATGCATAAGTTCCACGATACTATTATCACAACCAACGGCCGCCAACACCTCACGCAGGAAAGTCCATTTCACCCATACGCCTTTTCTAAGTCGATCTTGATAATCATCATACCCTTCGCCCCCCGTTTGGTCCGCATGGTGTGCAGAATTTCCTGGGTGATAATAATATTTTCGGCCGATTGACGGCCGGGGGTGAACGCACACTGAGACTGATCCACCAGTTTTGGGATGACCATTTTGACCCGATTGGCAATAACCTTCATAATCAACTTCGTCACCACGTTCGCAAGGCCAATCGGCCTGAACTGACTTACCGTCTGAGGATTCTTCACTTTCGGAAGCAGAGATATTAAGGTCTCATTCATATGGATTGGGAAGGATTTCTCACTGAAAGCCCTACTAACAAAGCCAACGACAGATGCACTAACCACACTCCAATGGCGCTGAAAAAACCCGGGGGGGAGACCATCCGGACCGGGGGTTTTCGACGCACCCATTTGAAATAGCGCCGTCTCTATCTCTTTACTTGACACCGGGTGATTAAGTAGCCGCTTGTCCGAATGAGACAAACTGGGAAAGTTCGCCGTCCAACCGACCGAATGGCTAGGAGAGTCATCCGTATATAACTCCATATAAAAGTCCAACACCAATTTCCGCAGTCCCTCCTTGTCATAAATCCACGTACCCTCATTCGATCTCAAACCCATAATCTTAGGCTTAGGATTCCGCGCTCTTATCGACTTGTGAAAATAATTTGAATTACGTTCCCCATTCGCCAACCAATTAAGATGCGATTTTTGCCGCCAAAATATGTCCTCATGTTTGAGGATTTTCCCATATTCATCAAGCAAGTTCTTTTCCAAATACGAAAGATAACGGGAGTCATGTTTAGCCAAAGCCCGTTGAACACCACCAATATGTGCTTCACATCTACGTTTTTTCTTGAAGAGATTGCCATACACATCAACACTCCATTCTTTGAGCCTGTCCCAAAAAACAGTAATATCGCCACTAAGATTATTAGGAAAGTTCGGCCAAGACCGTGACACAAACTCCCCGAACTCACAATGTTCCATCCAGCTATGTTGAAACCGAATAAACCTGGGTGTGGCCGGTGCAACGTCGTAATCCTGCGTAGTGAGTAATATAGGATGGTGATCCGAATGTGTTCTCGGAAGATGTTTCAGGTGAGCATTTGGAAAACAACCATGCCACTCATCATTACCCCAGCACTGATCAATTCTCTGTTGGATCTTCTTCCCTCCCGCACTCATATTATCCCAAGTAAATTTCGGCCCCGAAAATAGAGTCTCAGTAAGACCACATGAATCAACCACCTCACGCATTCTATTCGCATAGAAGACGTCCCCCCTTCTTATCATCCTGACAAATCACCTGGTTCCAATCACCAATGAAACACTAAGGAAATTTAACATAGGTACTCATTTGTTCAACATAATCGTAAAAAGTCTCCCTAACCGCTGGTATCGGCGACGCATACACAAGAGAGAGCAACCACCAGGTCTTGTTGTTCTTCAAGATACCCACGGAAAGCATTTGTGCAGTACAACTCCACACCTTCAAGTCCACAGTTCCCCCAACCCAAAAACACCATAACCCCCCCGCGAAACCCCTCGTCTCCACGGCCGCAAAATGGGTAAAGTTAAAACTATCTAAAATCCATTTGCCTTTGGAACTATGGACTCTGGTCTCCATCAAAAACAATATCGTTGGCTTGTAGTGGCCAACCAAATCCTTCAGCGCTAACCGAAACTCCCGGGAGCCCGCTCCCCTACAATTCCAAGAAAGGACACTCGTCATTAAGATAGATGTGAAATGGTTTCCGCCTCCAACAAAGGCCCATTCGTCTCCATTTCCTCACTGTCCACTGACTGTAACTCACGGCTAGCATGTGTAGCTCCAACGACACACTCTGCTTGGTTCTGCCCCTGTTCCTCATATGAATATCAGGGGGATGTACCTTAATATTCATTTTTGCCCCCTGGACCTTGCTCCCGTCCTTGCGGACCGGCACCGACAACTCGGGCCATTGGTCCTCAAATGTTACATCCCCTCTTCCAATGGTAAAGATCCCCTTCTGTTCATTTGTTATGTCTCTTAAAGTATAGTGACTACAAGCACCTCCCCTTGATTTCCTAAATGTTCCCCTTCCCCGGGCCGATCCCCCCTGCTCCTTAGGTGAATCTCCTTCGTCACCCCTTCATCAGGATGAAAATCCTCCACTGCGGTTTCTATCGCCTTCCCCTTATTTTTACCGAAATCATTCACTCGTGAATGTCGTTCCTTGGCCTTCGAATGGAAGATCACAGCAGGGCCCTTGTCCAGGACCTTTTCCAACCCATTAGACAGCACCATCTCCGGATCAATTCCCCCGCTAGCCTCGTCAAACTCATTTAGTAGATCAAAACGGGAACCACTAAACCCACCTCTACTCGACCCCGTTCTAGTCGAACGACTTCTCGACGGATCTTGCGCCCTATCCCCCTCCAAATGACTCTGTTTAGGAAATTTAAATTGCTCAGCAGTCATAGGAGGACGCCGCCGCCTGTTGTGCGTAGCCACCATCCACGGACCGAATGGCTCTCTCTTAGTAAGGAGACCACTAACTTTCCCAATTCAACGCCGCCGTGAAGCCTTCTTTCGATTCTTTTCGCAATTCCGGTGATTCGCTGCTATGGACGGGAACTCCGCTGTGCCTTCGAGCGAAGAAGCAGACCAATTGCTTAGAAGCGTGAAAAAGTTCAAAAGACCTGCAATTGGAGAACCGACAATGGAAATCGAAAATACACCAAGACATGCAGACGGCGCCTTCGGTGGAGACTGGGCAGGCATATTTCGTCAGCCTTTCTTGCAAGATGATATATACACGGGAGGGGATGAAATTGATGAAGTTGAGGAGGAGGACCTAGTCAATATAATGGATACTATTGGGAAGGTGGATGGAGAATCTTTCGTTACGGGCAAGGTCTCGGTACCAGTCTCGATGGAGGAGTGCAAGCAGTTTTGGAGACCCTGGAGAAGGGCCCTCATCATCAAGGTGTTGGGTAAGTCTTTCTCCTATAAACTATTGGAAAAGAGATTGTCGGAGCTATGGGCAGGGGGGAGAAATTGGAGATAATTGATTTGCCTCAAGGTTATTTTGTGGTCCGTTTTTATTCCCCGTTACATTATGAAATTGCTTTAAACAATGGACCATGGATGATTCAAGGACACTATATAACGGTTCGAAAGTGGAGACCCCTGTTTTCCCCATCAAATGAGAAGATTACTACTACACTGGTTTGGGTTAGGATACCGGAATTGCCGTTGGAATTTTTCAATGAGACCATGCTGTTGAGAATTGGGAACTCCTTGGGTAAGGCGGTTAAAGTTGATGCTACGACTATGGATGTTGCCAGGGGAAAGTATGCGCTTGTGTGTGTGGAGATTGACTTGAGGAATTCATTGGTTTCACGGGTTGAAGTCAGTGGAATTGTTCTTGGAGTGGAATATGAAGGGTTAAACTGGATCTGTTTTAAGTGTGGCACCTACGGTCATTCGACTGAGGGTTGTGGTTCGGAGGTGGCCTCTGTGGCGAATGAGGGTGGCCATACGGAGAAAGGGGATCCCTGCTTGCTTTGAGCAGACTACTGTCATTACATTCGGGAGGCGGCGGCGGGACTATTTTTTCGTTTTTCTGGAACTCTTTATCTTTTTATTCGCATCGAATCTTCCGTACTAAGTGATTTTCTGACGAATCATTCCTTCAGTTGCATTGCGAAGCTTTCATTACCAACTTATGCTCTCTGCTATTGACTTCAATTTATTGAGGCGTGCTTCTATTTATTTGCCGCAGGTATAGCCAATTAGGCAATCCTATTTTGACCTAAAAACTGAATAGGAAATATTTGGATATGCGTTTATAAGTATGTTTTGTGTGTATATGATGCGGCATTGATGCGTGTAGTCTTTCTTCTGAAGTGGCCTATGTTAGACTTCCAACAATTTCCTTATCTGTCTTTTTTACGTTTTGTTAACGGCAGAAATTTTGATTCTTTCATGTTTTTCTTCTTCTTTTGACTCAGTGACTGAAGAAGGGAGAATTAGGTCAATTATTATAATTGCAGATGGCTCGTTTCCGAAATGTGAGTATCCATTTTTTTTGCTTTACGCCTTTGTGGTCTTGGCTTGTCAATTTCATAATGGTGTTGTTGTTGATTTATTTCTGAAGTGGATAGATCGTTGGCGTGATCTGTTTGGTTTGTTTTGCTTCTTTGTGGTGCTGAATTTCGTAAATTATGTAGAAAAAGAGGAATGCAATTGTTAAGCCTGTGCTACGGAAGCAGCCAAGTGTGGACCATGTAACAGGGGACAAGATACCAAAAAGCTTTGTGTTTGCCAGGGGTAAACTTCCTGGTTCCCTGCGACAATTGGAGATGGACCTAAGAAAGTTGATGCTCCCTTTTACTGCTTTCAATCTTAAGGTAACATGATCAACATCTGGGATTTTATATATACTTTCATGATTATTGACTTGTAAAATGCTTTCTTGAACCCCCATTAACTTATTTTTTCCTTCCATCTTCATTAATTTATGGGATAAGTATCTTCATTGGAGGTTTAGTTTAAAAGATGCTTATTCATTTCCTAAAGGAACTTTCCATTCCAATAAAATCACCAACCAGCATACATCAGTGTTGGAATGACCTCCCTGCTTCAGTTAGGTCTTTGGTTAGACCTTGTTGGAAAGAGAACATAGAAGCTACTTTTTCTCCATAAATATCTGTAGAATAGCTTGATTCTTCGTCATAATAGAAGCCTTTCCTTATTGTAATTGGTGAATGTGGTAAAGGTTTCTTCGGTATTTGCCTCTCTTGGCACCTTATTTTCAGAAAAAGTAGAGTGCTTTGTGCTTTTCACCAGCAGCATATTTGTATCATTTGAGTAGGTCTTTTATTTTAGATCTGATAACAGTTTTGCTAGCGATCTTTAGTAATTCCACAAAGGAAAGTATTACTTTTTAGGCAAATCAAGTTTATGAGTGGACAGTCAAGAAAGTATTCATTAAGGGAAACCAGAAGTTGCACTTTGTAATGAAAATGCATCATTTTACAAGCTAACTTGAACATTGTAGTATATGAGCAGGTCTCGAAGTGATTACTTTTCTTGCCCCACAAAACAAACATGCATAGGGAGCAGTGATTTAGCTTATTTTGGGGAGGTTCAATATTTTCTATATCATTCTTATCTTTCTCAAATTTGCTACAACGGTCTATCAGTAGCTGCATCTTGAACAATATCTGAACTTGTATTGGCGACGTTTGCCCTCACGAAGTAGCTGCATCCATGCTATTTCTGATCTTGGATTAGTGATCTACACCCTTGAATTGTTTTTATGGCATTGCCTTGCAAAAGGAGGTTCTCAATGATTGACTTAGAACGACCTGTGAAGGACGGGATCGTTTGTCATCTGTTTCTGTCACAGACTGGCATGGTGGATAGTCGTGAAAAGTTGCTACAGTAAAAGTTTCATTTCCTTTTAAAAAGTTAGAAAATTATTCTAGAGCTTTACAATTGCAGCTTCACAGGCCAACATAATGAGAGGAAACCACCGTATGTAATGTGCAGAAGGGCTGAGTAGCGCTGTAAACATTTTAGCATGCAGACACTAGTAATCTGGCTTAGCTTTGGTTAGTTCGCAACTTACGGAGCTTAATTATTGCCATCTAGACCACTTTATCCTCATTATGTATATCTGAATCGAGTACTTTAACTAGCATTGATGATTTTTTGCTTTCACATGCATATTGCATGTATACTTTGTTATGTAAGATATTAAACTTCACTCTTATTGTACTGCTCATCTTATCTTTGATGTGGGCGTTTGCACAGCAATGATCATAATCCTGTTTTTCATTTGTTGTTGTCTTCAATTTCAGGAGAAAAAACGGAATAAGCTCAAAGACTTCTTGAATGTAGCTGGGCCTATGGGTGTTACACATTTCATGATCTTATCTAAAACTGAGGCCTCACCTTACCTGAGGGTTTCCAGAACCCCCCAGGGTCCCACTCTTACGTTTAAGATAAATCAATATTCACTGGCTTCAGATATTACTCAATCTCAGTTACGGCCGAGATGTCCGAAGGATCTTTTCAAGAATTCACCCTTGGTAAATTTTCTTCTGTTTTGCAAGTATATTATCAGTACTTTTTCTCAGGCACTTCCAGTCAAGAACTTGCTTTCTCCTGTACTTAGTTTCTTTTTACATTTACTTGTCCACAAATTTTTGTCATCAGCTAATGGTGATTTTAGGTTTCCACACTCAATTGATCCATTCCTTTTATACAATTTTGAAACAAGGGGCTTTATCATTCATGACATTTGATTGTCTAGTAATATTTTCTTTATCGAAATACAGATCGTACTTTCTGGTTTTGGATCTGAGGAGCAACATCTAAAGCTCACCACCATTATGTTTCAGAATATATTTCCGGCAATAGATGTAAATACTGTAAGTGAAAAATCTGGTGAATCTTTTTTTAGTTTTTGGTAAGGTAAGCAACAGATAAAGCTTTAACTATTGCTTTTAAATACAGTTGCTATATATACTTCTGGTGTGGACTTGGATATGTTTGAACTTCTCTTTTGAGCTGGTTGCTCCTTTTCTTACCATGGACATTCATTGCAGGTCAAACTTTCTTCTTGCCAGAGAATTGTGTTGCTTAATTATGACAGAGAGTCGAAATGCATTGATTTCCGACATTACTCAATCAGATTGCAGCCGGTGGATGTATCGCGCAAAATTCGGAAATTTGTGCAGAACCATCAAGTGCCTGATCTAAGAAGTCTTGAAGATGTCAGTGATTTTATCACAAAGTATTCTCTCTCTCTCTCTCTCTCTCTCTCTCTCTCTCTCTCTCTCTCTCTCTCTCTCTTATCATGGTAGATACTACTTCGAACTCTTCTTTAATTTCCAGTAGGTATTGGTGTGCTTTTGATCACACTTCTCTGGTACTGCTTTAATGTGGTATATTTCTCTTTTTAAACACCGAGCATTGTGTAAGGTTGCATATCTTTGTCCTGAAGTCTGCACCCTTTCTGGACCCTGCATACACGCTGATATTTCTCAGTATATGAATGGGAGCAGGCTTTCTTCCCCAGACTTCTTCCCCCTGGGAAGGAGTAGAGACTGTACTGCAGAACCTATGTTTACTTGTTAATTCAAGCATGGTATGATTTTTGGCTTCAACAAAGGTTCTTGTCTTCCCTATTGGAGCACCTGGAAGCACCAAATGACTAATCGAGAGACTAATATTTTGAGTTATCAATCCTCTTGCTTTGCAGTTTGATACGAATAAACTGCATCCCAAGTCCTGAGAGTTCAAAAACATGAGTGCTTCTGTTCCATTTATTTTCTTTGTTTGATTCATTTAGCATTTCCTTATTGGGCTCTTAGAGACGTACATACCATAAGTGTTTCAGGAACTATTTTGCCCGTGAGTTGATCATTACTCCTATTTGTTGTGACTGTGCTGAAATTTCTTACTGGTGCTTGTTCTTTTGTTATTCTCTAGCTAAAGTGCTTGTATACTCTTCTTTTCTAGGGGCTGGATATGGATCCGAAAGTGAAGCTGATGATGAAGCAGCAACTGTTAGTCTATCAGCAGATCTGGGTAGAGTTAATAGGGCACGTACAAAAAGCGCTGTGAAACTTCAAGAAATTGGACCTAGGATGACCCTTCAGCTTGTTAAAATTGAGGAAGGCTTATGCTCCGGCGCTGTCATATTTGATGCTTATGGTACTTTTTTTTCTGACATCTTTCTTTAGGTCTTCCTGATTATTCGGTTGCCAGAATCGATCAGATTGGTCATTTACTTTCATTCATCGTTTTTGGTTGCATCCGACAGCCAATTGATCTAAAAGCACACTGCATTAGTAATCATCCCATGCTGCTTTATTTCTTTTTTGTTTTCGATTTGAATTTGGGAGGTATTTATGAGTTCGTATGCCGCTACAAGTTCTGATTTTTTGTGGCTCTTCCGTTGGCAGGAGAGAAGTCTAGAAACGAGGATGCCTAGAATGAGTTGTCTTGGTGGGTAGCCCGTACACATCTTGAAGGCCAGTCTTGGTGCAGTGTTAAAAGCTATTGCCGTTCGACCGTACACATCTTGAAGGCCAGTCTTGGTGCAGTGTCAAAAGCTATCGCCGTTCGATCATGAGTCACACTATATATTTTCTTTGAGTCGAAGTCTAGAAACGTTCGATGCTTTTATGCATATGGCTGGAGCTATATGGCACTCTGTGGATTTTTTACAGATTGCAGTTAAACTGATAATTTCTCTGTATGCAGATATTTTGTTTCCTGCTTTCTGAGGTTGGCAGGCACTTTTGTGTGCTGGTTAAGTCTTCAGCCACTGATCATGCAATATGGCTCGGCTTTTCTACTGTTCAGTAGTCTATTAAATGGATCTGTAGCTGTAATCTACCCCATTCTTTCTATAATAACATCACAACCAGTTGGCGATGGAAAAAGGGGGGGGGGGGGGGAAAAGGGTTTCTGCAGAGGTGTGCAGTTTTCATATTAGCAACTTTCACTTGTTCAGTGGAGATATTTGGATGTCAATCGAGTTAGAATGATGTGAAAAGGGCAACGTCAATTTATGCCTTTTTGTTATGTAGTATATATTTATCCTTTTGTTTCCATCTCCAATGGAGTCAAGGACACACTCTTTTTTGGTTTTGGAATATGATGGAATAAAGCAAAATGACTCACTAAATTGGCTGTGCTTCTTATATTGTGAAGTAGCATTGTATCAACATAGTTTGACGCATTATTATAGGTCATCGGGAAACAACCTCTGTGTTTCTAACACAGGATATGGTTGTGTACATCCGACCTTCCATATCCCGCGATAGGCGGGAGCCTTTAAAACAATGGGTAATGTTGTTGTATAGATTTATCCTTTGACCTAATGTAATGAAACTTCTTTTCTAATAAAACAAGATCAGATCTCTTCTTATACACAATCCTCAAATCACATGGTTCTTGCTGCTGCTTTTTCGCTTAAGGGTTAATTACCTTTTGCTTCCTTTATATATGTCATAATCGTCAATATCCTATTTCATGTTTAAAAAAAAACATTTTTACCGCTTTGAAAAATATACCTTTACACACTTTTGGTCTAACATTTTTTTGGCGGTAGATAAAGGTGAAAAGCAAATTTTCTACCTAAAATACCATTATGCTCATCGGCTTTCTTCTTCACGCCTTTCACCTCCGTCTATCGCCTACCCACCTCAACCAGCTTCTTCTTCCTCCTCGTTTCTTCCTTTTTTTTTTCCTCCTGTTAAAAGCTCTAATGCAGTGTACCACCACTATAACCTACTCCACCTCCTCCTCGCCCGCCCTCCCCCTCCACCACGTTCCTTATCTCAAAAGCCCCCACATTTGAATTTCTCTTGATGATCTGAATACATAACTATATCTGATTAAGAGCTTCTCTGAGTCTGCACGATAGTTAAACCTTTTGCAAATATCTCCCACATTTGAATTTCTCTTGACGATCATCAACTTGACAATTACAAGAAAAAAGCATAATGATCAAGTACCTAGTAATATCTATGGTGTTCAAGGATTTCAATGAAAACGGGGGATGGAAAGCTATTCCCTCATGAATTGCAACAAATGATGGGTGCAAGAAGGAGGAAGCGATGATGACGTACATAGATTCAGACGGGTATGATTATCTTTGTGTGGAGGATTTGGCGAGATGAGTGGAAGAAGCAGAAGATGATGAGAAGAACAAATATTTGAGGAAGGCATTGAAGATGCACAGTCAAAGACTCTTCCCCAATTCAAGCACATGATTTCGTCTTCTGATCTCAATAAAGATGGTATCTCATCTTGTTGGATTTCATATGCTCATACTTGTAGTATATGACACGTATGATTAAGTTACATATCAAATACATATGCTCATACTTCTAGTATATGACACGTATGATTAAGTTACATATCAAACACATGTGGACTATGTTGTTAATGTCGTGTAATATTTGTTCCTATCCACATATTAAGTGACCATTGCGGTATATTAGTGGATACGCAGTGTAATTTGAATGTACCATTAAATGTGTAGATAGTCGTACAGTTATAGTCCTTGATGGTAGCACTCGTAAAGTCGAGACCGTATTATTAATGACATCTGGTTTCAAAAGACAAGAATTTACGAGTATTTTTCTCGAACTATTTTAAGTAAGCTATTTAATATATATAATTTATCATATATATTAAACAATTCTGTTACATATTTATTAAAGAATTCAAATATGTGACGGAAACGTTACATTTGCTTAAATTAATGGAATACGTTTTAGTGTTCAATTCTGCTTACTATATATGTGTGTGTGGCAGTGCAGCAAGGTGAGATGTTGAAAGGTGTGGCACGAAAAGCAAAGAAAGAAACAAACTTTGCTGAAGTAAATTTGTACACAAATTTGCTGCCTTGCAAATTTAATTTTTTGTTCTTTTGCACATCTGAAAGCACGCATATATTTATATATATATAATCAATCAATCATACCCACCATATATATTTAGTAAATAATTTCGAGGGAAAAATACACTATCTATTCTTTCCATCGGAATAGTAGTGGTAGTTGTTGATATTTTATTAGTGGATTTAACAACAGGTGGGTTCATGCAATCCTTTGGAAGACATAGTTGTCACGCGTGTCAACTACTACAGCGTTTACCAATGGACCAAGGTACACTTCTGCATTTATTTACTTTGCTTTTGTGTTCTCTTAAACGATCCTCGTGTAACGGATTTACTATGTAAATCTAACAAAGCTTTGATGTGTTCAAGACCATGATGAGCTCTTGATTATTATTATTATTTCATCTTGAAAATTAATTTATGGAATTATTACTAACTAGCGACGGTTCTTCTTTGAGAATTCATTTGATTTTGATTCATGTTGTTAAGTATGTATAACACTTGTATAGCCTGCTTGTCCGTATCACTAATGTCAATTAATATTTTGCATGTTCGTTACCTGGCTGACTGCTTTCTAAATTACTATGTCGGTTTTGGTTGTGGTTAATTTGATGCAGCAGCTATTGTGATTAATTTGATGCCGCAAGAGACAGAGAAATTGGGTTATGATTCTTTAGAGTTAAATGACGGAAGTAGAACAGAGCTCCGATGAGATTTTAATTACATTTCAGGTGAGGAGGGGGGAGGGGGGTTGATGAAGCCGGATCTTCACCAAGGGTCTAAGATGACCTCAAATATACGTCGTCAAATGCTGGTTGGTATTTTGCTGGAATAGCTTCCTGAAGTCCTGCACAAGGAATCAGAAATCAGAGATCCTGGGGGATGACCCCGGGTAAAACCCTCCGAAACTCAAGTTAGTTTGGGACATTTCTCACTGAGAATATAGTTTAGTGTGTGGAGTTAGAAAATTCTCACAGGTGTTGGCTGAAGAGAAAATTCGATGTATTAGCTCCAGGAGATCGAAAAATGTTTCAATAGAGCGGATCTCCTTTGTGGTCTGCGTTAGCTTGCTTTTATTGGTTTTTCCCGCACTTGGCCTTTGATAACGGATGAGATGTTTGCTTGGGGCAGAAGACCTATGATGCAGTAGGTCTGCCGATATGACCGGTAGGCCGGTTGATGTGACTGGTAGGTCGGCTGAAGTGACTTTGGCGTG
This sequence comes from Eustoma russellianum, assembly GCA_036186865.1. Classification (NCBI taxonomy): domain Eukaryota; kingdom Viridiplantae; phylum Streptophyta; class Magnoliopsida; order Gentianales; family Gentianaceae; genus Eustoma; species Eustoma russellianum. The sequence continues at coordinate 5,383,976 of AP025054.1, forward strand.
TACAGGCTGAATAGCCAGACGTGTACTCTTTCTTTGAACTGCACTTCTGCCTGATGGTTCTACGATGTAATGCTATGCTTGACCCTTTCGCCGTAGTGCAAAACCAGGCTTTGCCGATGTGCAATGTTGAATCTGGCCGAAGTGATCTGGAGTGTAGCACTTAGGCTGAAGCTGAGGAGTTGGTGCCGAGGTGCAACCCTTGGCATATTCTTTGATAATAAGGATGCCATGGAGCACAGCCAAAGTGCAGTCAAGGCCAAATAGCAATGCTTGGGTGCTGAACTGCAGGAGTTGTACCGTTGACTGTTGTTGACTAACAGACGATTAATTTTGGTTTATCAGGAGGGAAGGACGTCGATTTTCATAGCAAAAAAGGTTGAACCCTTTGCTAGAAGGACGCTGAACTTCTGATTTACACTCTCCACGTAACTTCTTGGGGCTGGGGCAGTGGGTGCCTTTGGGTTGGGGTTCAACCTTTTGCCAACAAGGTTAAACCCAACCTCAGAGCTTCCACACATTGACCCGACGAAGTAGGTGGGAGGATGTAAATCAGGTACTCAGCGTCCCGCTAAGAAAGAAAAAGGAAGTCAGATTTTGGTTGGTAGAAATGTTGGGTTTGTTGGTTGGTGTAGTAGAGAGACTCCGACTAGATAGGAAGTTGCAGGTAGTATAGGGGTGGAGGGCACGGCGGCAAGCCTGGTGAGGGTAGCACTGAGCATGTGGAAGAAGAAATTTTTTTCTCCGTTTTTTTAAAGGTTCTTCCGACTATCCTTCCAGCCGAAAGCTAGAAGACTAATCATCTGTCCAAACGGTCAGCACACGAAGTGATAGAAGACTGGCCAAATGGAAGGAAACTGGCCAGAAGACTAATCCTCCCATTTTTTTTTTTTTTTTTTGTGGAAGCATAACATTTTTTTTGGTGGAAGCATAACATTTTTACTCTCTGGGTTTTAGCAAATCTACCCATAGACCTCCTATAAGTTAAGGACAAAATGGTCAGTACACACAAATATTACTAATTTGGTCGGATTTTTGATTTTCTTTATCAGTCAAAAAAAAGTCGGATTTTTTATTTTCTTTATCAATAAAAAAAAACACGAAAATACTAAAGATCGAAATCAAAACACAAAAGGTCTAAAAAATCATTTTGTCAGAACACAGAGGAAAAAGTTAATTATTCCTACAAATAATTGTTAGTATACTCTAACCTCCCATAATTAGTGTTATTGATATTAAACAGCATAAATATAACAACTAAACCAACTATAAAGAAAAAACGGGTTGGATTGCAAGGAAGAGAGACCATAAGAATACAAAAGGGAAAACAAAAGAATAATTACCTCTTATCTTCGAAAACTTTTTCGGTGACGCGGGAGGGGGACGTATTTTGCACGCGGTCAATCATACTCTGCCACGTACAAAACATGAAAAGCAAAAAAAAAACAAATATAAAAGCCATATTTCGCTACGTGGTGGACCATGATTGGACACGACCCTGTCATCGAAACACTTCCCCTTATCTTCATGTGGTTGTGAAATACTGCCAACATTCTTTTCTTTTTACGACTTTTACTTACACATTTAACGGTTGTGTCATGTGTGTGGTACGTATGCTAAAATCATTATATAATTATTTGACGAATCATTCAGCATACTGATTGATGGAGGACATACTGAGATTCTCATTTTGTGATTTAATGAAATTTACACCTACATTAATCGTATTTCATACCCTAAAATAAGGAGTAGCATGGTGATATGAATTTTCCCGTGCTTATGAGATGCATATTATTTAATTTTAACCCAAAGTATAAATGTTTTTGTTTTAAGGTATGTAATGATTTTTAACCGTCCATGAGCGAGTAACATATATTATTAGTTTTTCCGTTATTGTGTATGTATTAGTTTTGTGCTTTACGTAAGCGAATAAGTTTTTAGAATCTATAAATCTATGCTTTTACATACACAATCATTTCATAACTATAAAAGGATGTTTAGCGAAAACGTATCTTTCTCTATGGTCCGATGCGCGGAAGCGCATTTGATGAGAGGAACCTTCCACTTTGATGTGGACGACTCTACCCATGAATGTAGGTTTCTCTCAACTAACTCTCACTTTAATGTCTACTTTGATGGATAAGTAAAGACCGATGAACAGGGTGAAGAGAGGACCTTCACACATATTTATAGGCAACCAAAAGGTACTTCCATCATTACCTTTGGATTCACACTCATTTGATAAATGGACATGTCCCTTTAATGAAGAATTGTGACTCTTAACTTAAAATACATAACCCTTTTAGATAATTCTTCGAAAATAACCAATTAGAATTTAATTATAAATCATATGACAATTATATCACAAGAGACACAACCTTACAATCTCCTACTTGTTCCTTGTGACATCTTATATGATATACAAAATCATAATTGCACTTTAGTATATAATTAAATCCTTTAACCATAATATTGGTCTCTATAATGTTGTAGTTAGTAAAGGTCTATCGTGAGTCATAGCGGTTGTAAATCATCCATTTTGATAAACTTTCTTCCATGTACTACATCAATAAACTTGTTCTTACCACAACCTTTCATGAAGAGTAGCATACACCTTTAATAAACATTCATTCATGTATCATAATTATGACACACTTGTGTACGCACCATAATCAGAAATAGGAAATATCAGAAACAAATAACTTTTATTGAGCTCAGAGTGTCAACACATTAATGCATATCATTCATGACGTCTAACAATATCCATACGTTCAACATGCTCATAAAATGTCTTTGGTGGCAATCCTTTCATTAATAGATCTGCTACCACAATACCGGTGCTAATATGCTGAATTGACACTCTTTGTTTATGAACTTCTTCTTTAACGGCAAAGTACTTTATCTCCATGTGCTTAGCACCCTTAAAGTACTTGTCGTTTTATTTTCTGCAGCACTAAACTGATGTGTGCTCCATGCAAAAGAACGGATCTTTCCTTGGTTCTAACACGTCTTCCACAAGAAACCTTGTGCGGTGACAACAACGGTTGAAGGAAACCACCCTTGACCGTGTGCCTCTCGCTTAGACTGAGCAATATCCACCTACTTGAAGCTTGTTCGTGATCCAAGAACATGCAATCTACTCCTGGTACGTGTCTTAAAGATGGAAGGATTTGATTCTCCCACAACGTTTGCGTAAGACGTTGATACATAACCTAGTTTTGATCGAAGATCAAAGAAAAACACAAGGAAGAACCTTGCAAACAGCCTATGGCCAAAAATTGTATTTTCTCAATCCGTTTTCTTGGTCTTCTATCCTTTCAGCCTATATGCAAACAGACTGAGTATGTTTACATATAGCACTACAAGTGATAAACCTAATTTACAAGAGATAAGATAGGTCTTCTATTGAATTTCTATCTCCTCAGCATCTGATCAACATTGCATGCAATTTCTTGGTTATCTAGAGGCCTAATATGTCGATGGGATCTTCTATAAATTTATAGCCCTGGATGTCTAGTTTCTATATCATTTTGAATAATCTCAAGAAAACGTGGGATGAGTGACTTAAGGCTAAAATACCGAGACATGGTCATCATGTGAAAACCCTACTTTTTTAGGCTTTTTCCCAAACTTGAAAAGCCTATTTTTCTATTTTTTTACTAACGTTTTCAATGTTTAAAAACAACTTAAAAACCAGTAAAATGACGCTAAAATACATTACAAAAGAATGCAAATATTTATTCAAGCCATTTTCCATGTTTTTAGACAATATTTCTCATTATTAGGGTTTTTACTATAATTGTCTATTGCTTAACGAAATGAAGTTATTTTGTCCATTACCCTAATTCATTCTATTCAACTTAGTCTAAGACTGTCACTCCCGTCTAAGACCGTTCCTTATATTTCCACTACGTATCACAACTTATAAAACCTACGCAGTTCCGATTTTCACAGTCTAATCTAAGTATAGATGACTTTATTTTTGATGTGATCGAATTTTATTCTCCAAATATCCCTTATTGCTAAGTTTACGTTGCTAAGTTTACGTTTGTTTATAACTTGTTATCGGGGTGCTAAAATAATATCATAACTTACTCTGAAAATCATGCCTTAGGTATTTTCATCCTAATACAAGCAGGAAGATCGCATTTAGTCCGTAAATAAGGTTCTAATACTGATAATGCTAACTGCGATTTAATTATGTAATTAGACGTACAAGTCACATATGCATCTCCCTAGGATCTATCTCTCCGTTATGGACAATCTCTAATCATGTGCCCAATCACTACACATCTAATGCATGCACCCGTTCCCATACGGCATTCACCGGTGTGTTGTCTCTGACATCTTTGACATACTGGTATAGCTGCTGGCGGCCTCCACCGCTGCTGTCGAAGCTGTGTCTGAGACCAGCTGGATGACTGCGGCTGAGGTCGTCTACCTGCCCTCTGTAGGTACGGATCCCATCTTCCAGTACGCACCTCGATACCCCCTCGAGGTCTCCTATCTTGTAATGGCATAACGCGCTCCACTCTATAGCAGTCATCTAGCAACTCCTGAAAATTTCTGGACTGTGTATTACCCAACCCGTTCCAGATTCGAAAATTTAGGCCGCGTATGAATTTATCCATCCTGAACCTTTCATCAACCATAATAGAATGAACATAACGGACTAGTGAAATAAATCGGTGAGCATATTCAGAAACGGAGACACCTGTCTCTTGTCTCAGTGTATTAAACTCTCCAATCCTATGTATGATCAATGCCGGAGGGAGGTAAAATCTACAAAATTCTTCCAGAAACTTCATCCAAGCTACAGGTCGAGGCAGTGGCTGAATATATATCATCCACCACTGACTAGCCCTACTGACCAGAAACGGCTGAATAATATGTGTCTTCATCTCCTCAGGCACCGGTACCAACTGGAATCCACTCTCTACTTCACTAGCCACCTCACTGCCTTATCTGTATCGGGTTCTCTATCAAAACTTGAAACCCGTGCTCTTATCAACTATCCATAATAGAACCCGCTGCTCCTCTGAGGCTGTGACTGTGGGGGTGAAGGTGATGGTGGCGTCCGTGCTGATCCACTCATCTGACTCAGCCATATCAGAGCATCGAGAAATGACCGTAGCATCTCCCTCGGAAAGTGAGCCAGCGGGAGTGAACCATGTGCCCAGGGTGATTCCTATGAAGAAGGTGATGGAGTACGTCTATCGGATAGTGATGCCATCCTATTTCAAGAAGTAAGGCTGACATATTTAGTTAATGAATCGATGCATATAGCTAAAATCTTGTATTTTTGTGTTATGCATATTATGAGGGAGACAATCTAATTGTTATGACTCTAGATTAACTTACTCAATTCTAAAGAAAACAAAGTTATTCCAGTTATCTTTGCTAAACCATTCTAAAGGAGCTATTCTAAGATTGTCGTGCACAGTTTAGAATCTTTTACTTAGACTCTACGATCCCAACTTAGGTTCTACGATCACAGCCTAATATATGTCATTGTTTGCCTCATGTGTCCGCAGTGGATCTAGAGCCTAAGCTCTGATACCACATGTAGCGCTCCGTCTGAAACTAGGGTTTTGGCCCGATACATCCGTTGTATCCTACTAAGAGGAGTACAAAGCGTCGATACTATACATGTGCATGTCGACATGAATAATGAATTGATAAGCAGAAGCAAAAAAAGCTAAACGTACGATATGCATAATAATACGAATCGTCATAAATGCGAACACATCATAATGTACACTGTCTCCAAATAATCCAAATACATCGGGTCAACACTCAAAATATCCGGTACATAACGCCTATCTACATCTCTGCTCATGTTTCTCTTAGCTGGGGTCTTTCCTCAATGACGTCAGGGTCTCTGTACTCTGTAAGATGATAAGGCAAGTATAAGCGATAAAACATAATCGCCTAGCAAGTAGTCCTACTAGATACATCATGTGGATCATGCATAAGGAGACGGGGTAACAAATAATGATATCATAATAACAAACATAATAAAGAGCGCCCCCTTTACCAATCAAGTTCACAACAAAAAGATAATTTAAAAACATGTAGCACCACATCTTGATCCATACATACTATGAGATCATTTCTCTAAAAGCATTCTTCCTATACATCAATACTTAAATTCTCAATCCCTATCTATGCAGTCACCATATTGTGTCCCATCATATACATATATTAAACCCCCGTATGGGTCATGCAAATGTGATAACTCTATGATGCGATGTCTGATAAAACATATCATAAAACTCTGATAAATCATCCGATTTCATAAATTGTCCGTACACAGTGAAAATCATATAGGTGTTATAAACTGTCTGTACACAGTAAAATAACACCAAAACATAAACTGTCCATACACAGTGAGAATCATATAGATGTTATAAACTGTCCGTACATAGTAAAATAACACCAAAACCATGAGCTGTCTGTACACAACAAAATCATAACGATATCATAACTTTTAAACATTTCATGTGATGCAACATGTATGCAAATGCCTCTATTTCCATTCCATATAACCTATATAAATACTCCAAAAATTCTCATATCATCATATACTTAAACCAACCTATATATACTTAATCCAACAACTAAGTCATGATATTCACCATCTTTTTCTATTCCTCTAATCCTCGACCAACCAACCTATGTTCATATTATTTTTATCCAAAAACATATTCTTAACATCTCTACCTAACACTTAAGCAAAAAGGTCAAAACCCTAATTTTCCTATTCATTCCATACACATCTATAATTCATACAAGTACACATAAACTAACCATAATTTATATCATTCTTTATACCCATTTATATCCGTATATATATACCATGCTATTTATTCCATGTCAAAGATGCATATAAATTGTATATGTATTTGTATAGGTCAAGTCTTATACTTTGACCAAATACAACATATATATATACATATCATTTAAATTCTTTCTTTATCCCCTATTTTACTTGTATATATACGTTAATATTTATTCTAACTTTATGTATATTATTTTCTATTATTATAATGGCTTTCAATAACAACATAAAACATGTAACATGTATAACATGATAGAATCATGAAAATAAGAGAAATAGGGTACAAAACCCTTATTGGCCGTGATTTACATATATATACATAATCATATTTCCATCACTTATAAACATAGCATTCACATATTCTTGATACAAAAACCTTGCACATATATCATGAATGATCCAAATTTGTATAAACATAAATGCACAGATCTTTGAAAATCCATGAAGGATCTAGAAGAACACTTGCCTTTATCACTTATTTACCAATTTAAAATGAAGATTCTTCACTTGGTTTGAAAGAGAAAATCCTTCTCCCTTCCCCTTTGGTAGCCTCGGTTTGAAGATAAAAATGAAGAGGTTAGTGGGCAACTTATGAAGCTAGTTAAATGGAAGAACTTAACTTGAACATCATGAAGTTCTTACCTTGGCCTTACTTATTTCTTAGATCTACAACCTTTCTTGCTTACTACTTGAATGAAAGAGGGTTTTGGAACTTGGTTTGTATATGTTTATATGAGGAGAAAAGAAGGAAATTCTTCTCCTTTGTGTTTGAAGCTCTCGGCCACTTAGAGAGAAAAGGAGGAATTTGGAAGCTTTGGTTTTTCTTTGGAAGAAAGAGAAGAAGTATGGATGAGATGTGGGGAGAATTTAGAGTGTGAAATGAAAGAAAACAAAAGGATTTCTTCCCTTTGTGTTTTTCGTTCGTGTGACAAGTGAGGAGGAAGGAAAGAGGAAAATTTTGTTTGGAGGAGATATGAGGGTTGTTTGGTTGAAATTGAAGAAGAGGTTGAGTATAAGAATGGGTAAAGGAGAAGATTTTTCTTCTCCTTTTGTCTTGATTTTCAGCTAAGGATGTTTGGAGGGAGAGAAAGAAGAAAGTTTGATGGGCGTGAAAGGTTAGGTTGTAGGTTATGATGTGGGTAGAATGGGTGTGTAAGAGGAGAAAAGAAAAAGAAGACCTATTGTCCTCTTTTTGACTAGGGGCGGCCATTTGAGTAAAAAGGGAGAAGGGGGTTTTGTTTTATTTGCCATGTAGGATAAAGTGAGAGAAAATATGATAATTGGGGTAAAAGTGTGTAGGGTTTTGTTGTGTAGTGGAATACAAATGGAATAAAACTTTTCTTCCACTTGCAAGATAAGGGGACGACCATGTGGGGGTTTGGGTGGGTAGAATAGGACAAAATACCATGATTGAGTTTCTATACAATGTTGTACACTTAGTATTTTGTTGGGGTATTTTATTTGGTTTAATTTATGCCTACTAGCTTAGATTACTACCGACTAATTTATTTAAATCGTATCTTATGTTCCAACATGTAGGACCTATATAGCACTACTAAAAGGAAAGGTTAAATAGTGAGTGCGAAAAATTCGTTTTTTTAAAACTTTTTAAACCAAATAACTCACTTCTGAAAACAGTTTCAGTTTTCAGATCCTGATTCGGATTAACTGTTTGACCAGGTTTCAGACCTCCAAAAAGTTGTGAAATTTTGTGACAATTTGCTCTCAGATTTTATGAATGTCTCACAAAAATTTCAGATTAAAATTCCAAGTATAATCCCTTAAAAACCCGTTTTTCCACAGATTGTGTCAATCTGCCTGAAACTGTGGTCTGAAATAAAAAATTTAGTCATATTAATTGACAACTTCAAATGACCTGAAAATTTTATGGTGTGACCCTCAAGATGTATACTTTAATGGGTTGAAGCAGTTTTGCAAAATTCTTTTGGCAAGTATGTCAACTATGTTGATGTTCTCAACCTTTGTAGATATGAGAATCAGACTGCACTAGTGTCAAAACTATGAACGTTTGACTGACTTATACTCAACCAAATTTGATGAAACTTATGCCAAATGAAAGCTAAGTCATGTGGCTATGTCTCTGCAAAATTTTGTGATTTTTCTATTTTTGCAATGAGTATGAAACGGATGCAGACAACTGGAAAATGAAAGTAAATAACACCGAGATTTTTATACTAGTTCGGTAAAATCGACCTACTCCAGTCTTTGAGGACAACTTCCTCAGTATTCACTAATCACAAATGACACCTTGACACAAAGGTGACTGGAGTTAAACGCCAACGCTATCCTTTTACAATCAAACAAACAATCACAACAACACGAACACCACCACCGAACAAATGAAGGTTTAATCACACCTTGATCAACCTTTTACACGAGATGAATGTATATGGGTGGTATACACAAAGCCCATATAGTATATGGAAGATATATATGATAGGCTTGAGGCTAAGAGCAAGAGAAGAAGAGAGTAGTCTTGCTTGAATTTGTAAGAATATGAACGTTGTCTTGCCATTGTCTTGCACACTTTGCCTCTATTTATAGCGTGTTGGCCGCCCCTTAGTTGAGCTCTCCCCTTGAAAATTTGTCTTTAATGCCTTGAGAGAGTGCCTTGTTTAAAATGGTGACACACTCTTGCTTACTTGGTGCAATACGATTGGACGAATGACTTGTCTTGCCTAGTTGTCACTTCTTGATAGGCCATTGCTTATCCACCTTGGTTCTCCATTAATGAGCTGAAAATTCCATCAAAAAATCTGAAACACATGCTTGAAATCAAGGTGGTTAATTTCTAATTAATCATGGAATGATTCCTCCACAATTTTAGAAGAAAATTGGTGCAAGAATGAATGCAAAAATCGGCCAGCACATGTCCATGTGCTGAAATTTCAACATGTGTTGTATTTTGAAATGTTTCCCTGTGTGTTGCCCTCTTCAATGTCACCAATCATGTGTGGCTTATCCTCCACCAATTGAAGTGTCAAATAAGCTCCATCTAGGCTCTAAGAAGGCTAAACTAGGCGTGTATACCTCAGCTGCACATCCGCTGAATTCTTGTTATATAAACTTTGTCAAATAATGTACAATTTTTACATACATGGTAAATTGCAATCAGCCCTAATTTGAATTTTCTAGAACACTCTAATCATGTCTTGAATGTGTAAAAAATGTCTAGAAATATGTTACACTAATGAAGAAAACGTTCCATGTAAGTAAAGGTGTAGAAAACCGAATTTTTGACTTTCATCGATTACGCGATTTTTCTTCGTTTAATCTCAAACTTCTTACACATGTAATATATGTTATGTCACACATAATGTACACAAAATAACATGTATTTTCATCTCCAATGTCTGAAGAAAAAAATTCCATGTGCAAAAACAAAGTTTAAGTTTGATTCTCCATAATTCAAGCCAAAATGTGGGTGATTGATGTGTGTAAACTTGATATAACTTTTGGACTGAATTTGACATATGGACCACAAAATTTCTGAGCATTTTAAGTATATCTGGGCTGGCCATCTTTATATGGTAAGTACGTGACATGTCGGTGAAGGTTTGGTAGTCACCTGATGCGGCAATTTTCGGTCTATGGCTCCGTGACATGTCGTTATAATTTTTGTATCAAAATGAATTGTAATGTATGATATGAGACCTATATATACTCATAAATTTAATGTGTATATTGTGGTATGACATCGATGTACGGTTATGATGTGTATGACATGTCGGTGGTACGTCGAGATATAAGTATATAGTTTGTCGTTATAAAAAAATATGCATATGAAATATCTATATGTATGTGGCGTGTTCTTTGTGTGAGACGAGGAGACTTTCCATTTCAAGTTTGTTGCCATATAGCTCTCTCCAAATATGTCTTCATTTAATGAACTAGTTAGTTCATTAATTCAAGCACTTCACTTGATGAACTAGTCTAGTTCATTAATCATGGCACGTGAAAATAGTATAAAGCCAACAAATGTTTGCAATATGATGTAAGCTTTAATGCTTCATGGCACGTTAATACGTTAATAATATATATAAGCATGTGAAGCATGTTTATCACATAAGCATGTCAAGTAACAACGAATTTATGTATTTCGTAAACACGTAACATTTTAATAATGCATTTTCAAACCAATCAAACCCCCCGTTTCTCAACACAACATTCGTTATCTAATCCCGTCGAGTCTTACTATATCCGTTAACTTATCCGTTCGGTTGTTTTCTGAACGTTTCTAACCCCGATATAGAATGCCGATTCTTTATTAATCCTAAATAAAAATTTATATTCCACCAAAATTTTATCGACATCGCATTTGCGTTCTATTTTTCATTATCTTATTTTCCATTGACCGAAAATGCGGGTCGTAACAATATATATATATATATATATTATTTCGAAAACAAAATTATATTTATATAAATAAATCCTAAAAATAGTTTAATATATATTTTATAATTCTAGAAACAGTAAATATATATATATGTATGTATAAAATCCAAAAATAATATAATTTATATATACATATATATATATATATATATATATTTTAGTTTAATATTGGGCTTGGTGTGCAACAGCCCGTTATCCTTCCACTGCCAAGAGCGGGAAGTTTTCGCTGCTCTGTGAAGCCAGCCTCACGCTGTATCCTCCACTTTAGGAGCCACGTAGCCCGATCTTTCAATTTGGCCACAAAGCCCAACTCCCAGCTTGGAATGGGCAGGCCAGATAAGAGCCCACCAAACCCAACCATCCGATCCAATTCAATGTTCCCATCATCTTAATGCCCTCACTTGAGTTACAAGCCCACGTTACAGAGCTCGGCATATATATATATATATATATATATATATATATATATATATATATATATATATTGTTTCGAAAATAGAATTATGTATTTGATGAGCCTAAAACCCAACTATAGGGTAAGACAAAACTACCCAATGATCAACAAACAGTCAACGTTGGAACACTTCAGCTCAGCTACATTTCAGCTCGGCAAATTCTTTCGTTGGACCAAAGTGCTGCACCTCTGCCCAAGCTAGTGATTTCACCTCTGTTCAAACAAGACCTTATTTGACCAAGGTATTCACTTCGGCCTCAATGAGCAGATACCACAGTATCAAGCAAGCAATTTTCACCAAGGACTGCACTTCAGCTCTACCTCAGCCCCGAGCTTCAACCTCGGCCTCGGCATGAGTAAAAATATGTCCTTAAGCAATTTATCCAGATCAGAGCAGGAGTTTAAGGGAAATATCTGGGCCCCATGGGGACATTTGACAGAGCTACAGTATAAAGAGTGGCTATCGCCGACTATACATGCATCCCATATTTGATAACTTGCAAAAGTACCCATCCAATCGTACTGACACCTACGACAAAATAGCCCCTCTGACACACGTTCCAGTCACATCAACTGTCAGACACATGGAACAACGCAGTGAATAAAGGGAAGAATGGGAGGGAGAGGACAAGGATTCTGAACATTCTTCTTTGAGAGCTAATACAGAGAAAATCTCCATACGAAAACTGTGAGATCACCTCAAACTCTTAAAACACAAAAATATCTCAGTGAGAATGACCCAAACTAACTCGAGAGTCGAAGGGTTTAACCCGGGGTCATAACCCGGGGGCCTCTGACATTTGTTCTCTGTGCAGGTCCTCCGGGAAAGATCCCAACGGTGCAAGTCAGGAAGAGCTAACAACATTTGATTTCGGATCATCTCTGATCATTGGTGAAGATCCATCTTCATCAGTATTATAGATAATTTCTAAAACAGTTTAATGCATAATATTTATAATTCCAAAAAAAGAACAATAAATGTATATGTATGTATAAATCTGAAATTAATTTATATACATACACATGTATATGAAATTTGAAACAGTAAATTACATATCTACAAAAATTTTTTTATGTATTTTGTTTTTTTTCTTTTCCGAAAGAGAATATATGTATAGATATACATACTATCATATTAATAATTATATTAATATATGTATATGTTCTTTCGTTTGGTGGCTTCATCAAAAGAAATTAATAAATCCAAAACAAATATATTTGTTTATGAGTATACAATTTCGGTGAAAGCATTTATATAACGCACATATAAACATATAAGCACAACCACATCACATGCTTTAAAAAAGGTCAACCATTCCACAAAAAATTCATGCATAATTCACATAAAACATATTAATAAAGTTTGTAAGAAAGTTCTAAGTAAAGGGAAGTGATACTTACCTCTATTCTGGATATATTATTTCTACGTCTACTAGGCTCGGTATCGGATTATCTTACCTTCTTCTTCCTTTTCTTCTTTTTTTCCCTCTCTTTTCTCTCACTCACATTTCTCTTCCTCAGGGCTGAATGATATGAGTGTGTGTGTGTGTGTGACTGATTGTGTTGTGAATTGTGTGTTGGGAGGGGGGGGGTTGAGAGGAGGGAAGGGTTTTATTTATATACATATCTTTTTTTTTAAAAAAAAATGAAGGAGTAACTTTAACCGATTATAGGATGAGTGGGGAGGGAAATTGGAAAGAGATTGTGGGTAGTTATGATAGAGGAATAATGGCCATAAAATCCGGCCATTTATTATTATTATTATTATTATTATTATTATTATTATTATTATTATTATTATTATTATTATTATTATTATTATTATTATTATATTTTTAATTATTTTTTTTAAAAAACTCATGGATGTTACACTTTCTATGTAAACCACACCTAACCCCTCATCTACTATTTTACTATTTCAAAACATAATTACGATATACCTCTATATACAATGTTTTCAATTACTGTTTTATGCCTCATCTATTTGACAACTATAAATATGATACATGATAATTTGTCTGACTATCATTCTGACGATTTATACACAAATATTGTAAATTATCTATAGATATATACTCTTTTATGTAACCATACCTCCGTAATCCTCTACATATCTCTTGAAAATTTCAATTCGAATTCAATCTACAACTTCTCAAACAACTCACATCCAGTCACTGAGGACAAGCTTGAAAAAAACTCCATTGGACATATTACGTTGAAAGTCCAAATATTTTCTTGTGTTGTGCGCAATTTCTCCTTTATATTCTGTAGTTGAGCGTAATTCATCCTGGAAGAATATGTGCCGATAAAGAAGAGTTTTTTGAAAGATATGGGCCAATAGCGTAGTAAGCCCATACAAAAACACATCGGCCCAACAAAACTTCCGCCTTTTGCAACAACTAGGGAGACCCGAACCGAGGGATCCATGCTTGCTTTGAGCATACTACTGTCATTACATCCGGGAGGCGACGGCGGGACTATTTTTTGTTTTCCGTAAACTCTTCATCTTCTTATTCACATCGAATCTTCCGGTGCTAAGTGCTTTTCTGACGAATCATTCATTCAGTTGAATTGCGAAGCTTTCATTACCAACTTATGCTCTCTGCTTTCATTACCAACTTATGCTCTCTGCTATTGACACCCACTATTATTACACTATACACACTTTAATCTCTTTCACGTTGATTTACAGCATTGTATAGGCCTTCTCGCGGAACATATGCTTGCACCCTGTGCTTTCCTGTATTTTTTATTTCCAATATACCTTTGTTGAACCTTGACTTACCATCTGTATCCTACTCTTAAACGTGACAATGTCTCTTGTTGCATATTATTAAACATTTTTCCCATCCTTTTGAACACCGATTGTACACAAACACTAATCGGTAAATATCTTGCTTTCTTGAGTATGTTGTTCCACCGCTCAAAGAAATTGGTTGTCGTCATATAATATTTTCTACCCCCGTCGTGGACCAGTGTCCATGTGTCATGTGATATCCGCATAAGACAATCATATACTTCTTTATTCAGCTCCTTCAGCTTCTTCGTACGTTCATTAAACTTATGCACCTCGTGTTCTGTTCCAACTTCTCAGAGAATGTTGCTCAAAACCTTACCAGCAACTTTTCCTGCGAAACACACGAAATTTAAATGCATTAAACAACTTATAATGAATACAATACCTACAATATGCATAGATATTATTTTCACTAATATCTAAGTGCAAAATTTGCTTTGATATGAATGATATAATATATATGATAGGCATAAGGTGGTTGCCAAGTAGGACCTTCTTGAATTGCATCCTGAAGTCCAGTAGATCGATATGAAAGCAGACATATGCCTTGCTTGTCGGAAAGTACATGTTGCCGAATATTTTGAAGCAACCGCCCCCAATTATATTTGCTTTCCTTGTTAAATATAGCATAAGCTATTGCAAATATATGATCAACGGTATCAATCACAACCGCAATCAATATTTTTCACTATATTTGCCATACAAATACGTACTGTCCATTGATATAATCGGGTGGCAGTGTTGGAACCCAAAATTGACGGTCGAAATACCCAAAAAACTACTCCAAACACCTTTTGATCGGCAGTGCTCAACATTGGATCGTGCTTCTAACTGATTATAGTCCATTCGTTTGATGCCTCTATTGCAGCCATGTAACAAGAAAAATCGTAAAAAGATTCTTGCCAATCACCATACACTATTTTATTGCGGTCTTTCCCATGCCATGTATTTTTGTATTTGATGTCCACTTCAAGCTCTTTGTATGTATTCACGAACGTCCTGGGTTTCAATGTCCATATTTTGGCTAATGTGTTCTCTAATCATCTTTTCAACCATCCTTGACTTGACATTCCTATGATTTGACGTGATGTTAATATTGTGCAACTATGGTGCTTACGAAGAATACCAATCTCCTAATAGTTGTGTGTTTGCCTTATGCCCGTTCTAAGATGCCACTGAAAATTTGGGCCTTCTAATGTGCACACTTAATGTACATTCTTTTGTGCTTTCTAAAACCTTGAAAACATGTTATCCTTAACAGACCATAATTAGATAGCATGTTACACGTCTTCTTTGGTTTCGAACAACATCGTCTAATTTATGTGATTAGGCTTGCTCTCCTTCCAAAACAAATATCTAAGTCCGTTGCGACCATAAATGAACGTGTATTCTGGTCATCTATAGTTTTCCAAAAATGTAACGTTTTTGTCAAAATAAGACACCGTTGACCTAGGTCCTCTTCTTTGTATTCCTCATCCATCAGGTCCTTCAAATCATATTCACCACCTTCATCGTTCTTATCATTGTCTTTGAATTCTTCTTCATCGCCGTCGTCATCCTTTTCACCATAATTTTTATTTGTTTGATCTTCTACATTTGCATTTGATGAGCAGCTTTCCACTGCAGGGTTTGAAGATCTAACTATAATGTCTATATCCACGGTACCATTAATAACATTTGTAGCAGATGGTGGAACATCATATACTGTCACATATATCTCCACGAATGGAAGCGTTAGCCAATCAATTGACATTTCTAAAGCTGATTCTAAGTCTTTCTCATCACAAAATGTTAGCTAACATGTAAACGTAACCAGATCTATTAGACTCGAATGGGTGACAAACCTGCTTAATTGCTCCAATGTCTGCATCTAGCTCCAATCTAAATTTAACTCACTCTTTAAACTTTGTATATGTGATATCATTCGATACCCTCATCATTTTCGTGGAAGGGCGATCATACGAAATTTCATTGTGTGAATTTAGCGTTTAACCTTTGTAATACAAAGCAATTTGGGTTTTTTTTGCCCCCATTGTCACTGTGCAAATATTACAAAGAAGAAATGTAATATCACGGTTATAGATTACAGAGTAAAACTTTGATGGTATCTCCAGAACTATAATATCGGGGTTAAATAGAGTGTGCTTACTAAGACACCATTGTGAATGACGTCTTAGGCGTCTAAGGTGTCATTCTGAATAGCGTCTCAGACACCATAATGACACCTTAGACACCTTATGAGCCATTACGATTGATGTCTAAGGTACCTAAAGCGTCATTCACAATGGCGACTTAGGGTATGTCATTTTCAGGTGTTAAAAAGTGGTGTTGACTTAAGGCTACATTGTGAATGTTGCATAAGGGGTGATTCTAAGACGGCATTTAGAGTGGCGCTTTAAGTCCTTTAAAACTCCATTTAAAATAATGTGTTATCTGTTTTTTGATTTTTTTTTTTAAAAATGCATTGTGAAATTAGAAACTATTATGTTTTTGGAATTTTTCCTTTAATGGCTCACTCCCTTCTATTTCGCGCTTGCTGCTCTTCCTCCGGCGGCCGGATGAGGACAATCACGGCCTCCTCTCGTTCCTGTCCTCTGAAAGCATTTCGAAATCTCTCCACGCTTTCGTCTCCTCCTTCCCCTAAGTACAAAATCTATCCGGCGAAGATTTTCTGGCAAGCAAGGACTGCGTCTCATTTCAAATCAGTGTGCATTGGAGTAATCTTCGAATGGCGTTCGATTTCCACGCGGACATCTGGCGTTGCTGCTTCCATGTGCGTTTCGGCGGCGAAGGAGAGTAGTTTCGTTTGGAACGACGCCGTTGAGGCTGGTGCCGGTGGTAGAGTTGAGAACCAGGTTTCGGCTTCTGATGGTGAGGATGGCGATGTTATTGCTGGTGTCAAGCCTGCGATTCCCGTTAGGGCTTTCTTCTTCTCCACTAGGTTTGATTTTTTCCTTCTATTTCCTTTCCAGTTTGGCATTCTGCGGTAGATTTTCGATTGCGGAGTTCGGATTTTAAAATAAAAAATATGGAAACGGGAAATGTAGAATGGTTAAGTTGAAATTGGTTTCCGTTGTCTGGCAGTGTGGACCTTAGGAGTTTGGTGGAGCAAAATAAGCAGAATTTCGTCCCTCCAACTTCACGTATGACAAACTATGTTGTGCTGAGATATGGTAGCAGCAAACCTGAGCCTAATGTGAGTGTTATACTCATTAAATCTTCTGTCATTTTAATATATTCTTCTGTGTTGCATTTGTTACATTTTGGGTGTATTTTAACTGTGTCTCCAGGAGACGTCAACCCTGTTCTCCCTCTGCTATGGCTGTTGAATGAAGCCATTAAGAGCAAAGTGCTATTACTGCTATAATTTTTGCATTCTGTCACATTAGGGAAAGGGCAGGCCCACTATTAAGGTTCTTAAAAATTTGTAGCACTTGGAAAAGTTAGATAATCGATTATGAAGTAAAACAATATGCAATAGCAAGGTTCAATATTTTAAGATAGGTTTTGAGTTAGTTTTACAACTGGCATCAACATATTGCTGCAACTTTGCTAGAAACATTATGCTCAGATTACGTGAAACATATAGGAATGGTTTTTTTGAAGGTAACTTTTCTCCTTCGCCATCCATCCTTTATTGAGTCAATTGCTTGTTCATCGTTGCATATGCTAAATTTTAAATTTCTTCATCTTTCTTACTGTTGTCTTCCATTCACATGGTTTCTCAAACATAAAACTTCCGTTTAACTGCCCGTGTACTCGGTGATGTTGTGCCAAAGTTTTTGGAAATTCTTGGAACATCATCCCCCTTCTGCCAAGAAGATCAAAAAGTTGGCCTGACATTCTACTGCTAGTCTTTTTTTTCCCCTTCCGCTGAAGCCGTTGCGGGCACTTTTACTGGATGTTTGCCTGCTTTATGTAGACAGTATGATTATATTCTTCTATTGTAGTTTGACATAAAAAATGGCCAACCATATATCTTTTATACTTTATTTGTCTTTGTAATATCCTTTGTAGTCACCTCAGCTCTGACTGGAGGCTTGTTTTCCAATCTGAGTTAATTGGCAAAGAAGAGTCTCACTTAGTTCCGTTTAGGTAGTTTCTTTCTAGAATGATGAGCATTGTAGTCAAGTGTTCCTTTCTGTTATATCAGTTTGACCTTTGTTGCTCTTTATTATACTTTTCTTCAGGGTCTGGGTGTCAGTTTAAGTGGGAGTGATCGCCATTACATGGTAGTTTTCCAATATGGGTCAGTCGTCTTATTCAATGTTCGGGAACATGAGCTTGATGGATATTTGAAACTTGTAGAAAAACATGCTTCTGGATTACTTCCTGAGATGAGAAAAGATGGTAAGGTTTAATCTTTAACGTAGTATCCTGTTTATTATTCCTATTGTCTCTGATGTTTCAATTTCATAGTTTACTTTGCATATCATTTAACTGGTTTTCATAGCTAAATATAATTTGAAATATACAAGGGTGCATCCTCCTTCATATGTGGGTGTTCTGTTTTTAGTTTACTTCAATAATATGTGCACCTACTTAAATTCTATCTCCTGAGCACTCTTAAGAACAAAATACAAAAATTTCAGTCTTGTACCACTATCTTCTGTTTTATTGTATTGAAACTAGACTGATTGGTCCTAGTGGATTCTATATCTGGTTCTGCCCTTGGAACTGTATCTGTATTGTATGAGTGTACAACAACTCTACAGTTTGTGATCTCAAGTGACAATGTTTGTATTGTTTGTCACTCGATTTACCTTAATAGTAAATATGTTCTATTTGCATCATTTATCTCTTGTTATTTGTTAATATCTTATGATGAAGCTTTGAATCTTAATTACAAAAAAAGAAGCTTTGAATCTCATGTGTAATTTTTTTCTCCCTTCTGCATAAGGTCTTGTTTGTTGAGGAGGTCAGTGCATAATTTAAGCTTCATTCGGGTCTGATAAACTTCTGTTATATTTCATAAATCAGAATATGAGGTCAGAGAAAATCCGTCCTTAAATACATGGATGCAAGGTGGCTTAGATTACATAATGTTGCAATATTTGGAGACTGATGGCATCCGCACTATTGGAAGTGTTCTTGGTCAAAGTATTGCTCTTGACTACTATGTGCGCCAGGTTGGTAATTGTACACGACTTCCTTGACTATTCTTGATTACTGATTCATACACTTTGTTTTATTTAGGGAATTTCTTTTGCTTGATATTATTTAGGATACTTACAAAAAAAAGATATTATTTAGGTTGATGGAATGGTCGCAGAGTTCACTGACATAAATCGTGGAATGGAAAAAACTGGAAAATTCAAAATGGAGAGGAAAAAACTGTTCCAACTGGTGGGCAAAGCAAATTCTAATCTTGCTGATGTGATTCTTAAGCTCGGACTTTTTGAAAGGTAATATACTGCTGTCCACAATTCAAAAAATCACCTTTTGAACTTTTTTTCATGTGTATCCTGATACTTTTTCTTTAGTTAGGCAACAATGAGAGAAAAAGGGGATTAATTTTTTTAGGTAGTGGCGTTGGGGTGAGGGGAGAGTGAGGAGTTTTGTGGTTAATCAAGACTAGATGTTTGCTTCTGGTTAATCAAGTAACGCCTGGTGGTGTGGTTTACCACTTGAGGTCTTTTACCCCCTGAAACAAGGCTCTAATTTTGGCATTGTTTTGTGTGTTTCTACTGGGTTTCTCTGCAGTAACTGCAATGTTCAGTTAATCTGAATCAACTTAGACATTGATGCTATAATCTATATATAGGGTAGTTATTCTTTAATGTTTGCAAGACCTGTTGTTTTTCCTGATTATTTGTAAAGTTTGGTGCTGGCATGCTGAGGTTAATCAGACTGTCTGCATCTTCTCTTGATACAGCAGCTGTTTCACCTAAGCATAGCTGAGCTACATGGGTTATTAACCACATAATGCTCTTTTACTACTATTTGCACTGTGCATAGCAAGCCATACTATTTCTTTTTCTTTTGTGTTTGTTGTGTTACAATAACAAAATTCAGCTTATCTGAATTCATCTTATCACATGGGAAGTTGGTAAAGAGTGGCATGCGCTTATTTAATACTTGTACAATATAATCATTTCTGGAGCGGGTGGCTGATTTGGATTTTAAAAGACATTTTTTTTGGTTAAAAGTCCTTTGGGAGTCTGATCTTTATCTCATTGGATGAAAACATCCCAGTTAATTGTTTTATTATGAATTCCTTATTACTATTCAGATCCGATATTGCATGGAAGGATGCTAAATATGCTCAAATTTGGGAGTACCTCAGAGACGAATTTGAATTAACTCAAAGGTTTGCAAGCCTCGACTTCAAGTTGAAGTTTGTGGAGGTAAGCATTTTGAAAAAGTGATTTTGTGTAATTTGTAAATAATGTGTATTGACCTTTGACTCCTCTCCTTGCAGCATAACATCCGATTTCTTCAGGAGATTCTTCAGAATAGGAAATCAGACTTTCTTGAATGGCTCATCATTGTATTGATTGGTGCAGAAATTCTCATTTCTGTTTATGATATCGCCCACAGGTCGGCATTCATATAGGCCTTATATGAGCGCGTATATATCATTGACTAGTAGTCATGGGTCAGATCATGTGCATATCTTTTGGATAAATCGGCTTACACTACTTGTGAGAACTGCCTTTAGTCTAGGTATACGTAGGCAGACTTCTAAGTTATGGCCAAGTCCCTGGTCATATCTTACTTTGCAGCTAGTGTTACTTATCTATTTATGTTTCTTTCTTAAAGCAATTTTTCCACCCGAATATCAACTGAACTATGCATTTATTTATGTTTCTTTTGAGGGTTGGCGAGTGAGCCGACCTTGCAGCTTTCTACAGATTATGTCAGTCTTGTCCTTGGTCATATCTTACTTTGCAGCTAGTATTACTTATCTATTTATGTTTCTTGAAGCAATTTCCCAACCCGAATATTAAATGAGTTATAAATTTATTTATGTTTCTTTTGAGGGTTGGGGAGTGAGCCGACCTTGCAGCTTTCTACCGATTATGTCAGTCTTGTCTTTTACTTAGATTGTCATACAAATCTCACCAACCACAGATAAAAGTGGCACAATCAGCTAACTGACCCTTTCACTTTGAAGCCAGTTATCAATTATATTCAGTATATCCCAACAGCAGCAAAAATTATTGTTAGGGTCTAGGTAGGGTGAGCAGCATGCAAACAATACATTTATAGGGAGTTTGTTTTCAGTGAGATCTTCGGCTCCATATATATATATGCGTAAATGACATAATTGTATTTGTCCATTTCTAGTAGCATGCTACAGATGCTTCAGACTATTGGTTGCTACAATGTATAATCACATGGTTGAGCTGGAATTTTATATCTGATAGACATGGTTAATGAACTAGACTTATATTGGCTAAGAAAAATTTGGAGTTTACCAGTTTACCTGGCTAATTATGGTTTTCCAAGATTGATAGGAAAATTTAGTGCAATAGTGATTTGAAATTGTGAAATTACGACATAAGAGCAGGTGACCTTTAACTAGGGCTGTAAACGAGCCGAACGAGCCGATCATCGTGTTGTTCAATCTTGGTTTATTTAACTTAGCGAACGAGCCAAGTTTACTTGTTTATTTACACAAACATTTTTAATTGTTCAAGCTTGGTTCGATTAACTCATGAACAACATTAACGAGCCGAACATCTTAAACGAATGGTGTCACTACCGAGTTTGAACAGAGAAAAGTGGTTCAAGCTCGGGTCAGTAACGCTTTAGCTAAGCTGAGTTAATCTGAATTTTTTTACGAAGCAGTCCAGAAGACACGCTAGAGGTATTAACGAACTGAACCAAA
This sequence comes from Eustoma russellianum, assembly GCA_036186865.1. Lineage (NCBI taxonomy): Eukaryota > Viridiplantae > Streptophyta > Magnoliopsida > Gentianales > Gentianaceae > Eustoma > Eustoma russellianum. The sequence goes on from AP025054.1 coordinate 5,406,315, forward strand.
TCGAATATCAAATTTTTAAATTCGCATTTGTTTAGTTAAATGAATTGTTTGGTACTTCAAATTTTATTTGAGTTTGGCTCGATATCACTATAACTGTTTAAACGAGCTAAATAGTTTACGAATAATTTGGCTCGTTTAGTAAATGGAATCACAAGTTTCAACATGTAGCATAACATTTGGAATTGTTTGTTTATGTTTTGCTGTTGTTTTGTATTATATATACATATCCACGTTATGAATACTTTAATATCGACATCATTCTTTTTGTATTTCCTGAATTCCTTCATTAACACATTAACACATCATATCCTTATTATTGTGCTATTTATGCAGGTATATATGGAGCCAGTGGTCTAACTGGAAACAAACTCTCTATCCGTTGGGATAGATTGTTTGTCTGCCACTTACACTCTCCACACCTTAGCGATAGCTTTTGCTGTCGTTGGGATATACTGGGTACGATTGATGATGATAATCATCTCTAAGTTAAATAAACTACAAAAACTTTAACGTGAACTTTATAAAATTGAATGGAAAAAAAGTTTGAAATTCTAAACTTACCACAAGAAATATGCTGGTCGCAGTCAGGTGGGTTTCAACTTTTAACACCACCCCGGATAAATAAAAGAAAAAAAAGGTCTCATAGCATAGCTCAGTTGATATTCGGGTTGAGATTTGCTTCAAAAAGGTAACAGTTTAATTTTAGGGCCACGCATAATGTGAGCGTTCCAATGCTACTAGGCTGAAGACCTAGTTTGCGGGGGACACTTTGTGTGGTTCGCTGCGTAAATCCTCATCCAACTTAGGAGACCGTTGAGCTCCTGATTTGCATCCTACACAATGCTCTTTGGTACTAAGGCGGTGAGAGACCTTAGGATCACGACATTTTGCTCAGGGAAAAAAGAAAAAAGATGAAGGAAAAAAAAAAACTCAACTACGCTAGCGTAACTTATAACGTGGTTTCCCAAAGATGAATAATAATATTATCTCAAAAAAAGAAAAAAATGAAGAATGAATATTATGATTTTACGAATATCTATTTATTAAATATTTTACTAATTATTTTTTCTCAAATAGGATAGACAGATAAAGAGCAATGCTACATCATGTGATGCAGCAACTAGCAACAATGAGTTACTAGACCAAAGCATGTTATATAATTTCGAAGCATTGTCAAATACATGAATAAAAAATGTAAATAAAAACGAGCAATATGTACAAGAGCTATTAAGTTGCTTATATAAATATATTGTTTTAAGATAGAGTTGATAACATATAGATAAAAAAAAACTATAACTAAAAGACATATAACCACCAATGAAATTTTAGCATTTGGTGTGCCACATTGATATGCAGGTACATAATAGAGCCGAGGATCTCATTGTAATCAAATTCTCTATCCCTCGGAATGGATGTATTGTTTGTCTGGCTCTTACCCTCTCCAGACCCTAGCGACAACTTTTACTGTAATTGGGATATACTGGGTATGATTGTTGTTGTTGGTGGTGTGCCACATTGACATGCAAGTAAAAAAAGGCTTTTACACTGCATTAAACTTCTGCGTTTGTGCAGACTTTGGAGAGAGGTCGGATTGTTTCACGATCAAATATATGCGTAATCCTTTTCTCAATTATAATTTAATTACACAAACTAAATTTTTTTAAAAAAAATCACATTAATATACATTAAATCAACGTCGTGGAAGACGCAATTAGAAATGAAACTTCCCCTGAAAAAAATGAATGGGTATGGTAGAAACTTCCAATATAGGCGGAAACTCAAACAATTTCCTTCTTAATCCCCTCTTTCCTTCTTCACCTTTCTTTCATGCATCGCAGCGTATTTCCTTCCCTTCTCCAATTTCCACTGCATGGACCCATCCATATTAGGGATTCAAAATTTTTGTGCCATTCCGATCTCGAATTATTCGGTAGCTGTAAATTTCCTTGGTTAAGTTTCTTTCTCTTATGAAACCTGAGAAAAATAAGAAGAAATTTATGTCTTCTTCCACTGGTAATTTCGCTTATAATCGTGTTCCGCAAGTCTCCGACGAAGAATTTGATACTATTTATCCTGCCGCCGATCGCGAGTTTCCGTTCAAAATGATCACCGAACGCCGAGACCAGCCTCTTAAGGATGTCGATGGCGTTACTGTTGCTGCGGCTAAGGCTGATATTCCCGTTAGGGCCTTTTTCTTCTTCACTAGGTTTGATTCTTTTCATTTTCGATTTCGGATTGTTCGGTAGAATTTCGCATTCACGAAATTGAAGTGGACTATCCCGAAAGGTGGATTTTTAATGATTTTTATTATTGTGTTTTTATTTTGTGTACTATGTCTTTACAGCGTGGATCTTAGGAGTTTAGCACTGCAACATAAGCAGAATTTCATTCCTCCCGCATCCCGCACGACAAATTATGTTGTTCTGCGATTTGGTGAAAGCAAACCTAAGCCTAGTGTAAGTGGCTTTTTTTCTCATTAATTTTCTGGCTGTCCATAGTCATTGTTCGTGTGGTTGAATTATTGGGCATGTTTTTTGTTGTTTGTTCATCAAATATGGAAATTAATGCACAAAGGAAAGGACAATTTTGATCTGAAAACCTGCAATAGTAAGCTGGGCTTATATCGCCAATGTGTATCAGCGCGGCGGTGAGGTGAGTTATCAATTAAGTCACTGATCAATAGCTTTCTTAATGTTGATTCACGGGTTTGCAGCTGAACCAATAATAAACTAGAAGAGTGATGAGGGTAATGTGATACGGCTCTTAGGTCTGCACAAGATGGACTCGCATACTCTATTTTCCACACCCTTGGCTCGTGTCAACCGTAGAATGAGTGGGTATCTTTTACTCGATTGTAGAGGGTCACATACATCTATGTTTATAGATACTTACATAGACATGCACTTTCATTTGACATTTTAGAAGTATGTAGCTTCCGATATTGTCACTAATGTTGAACTACAACTATTTTGATACAATTTTACGTAACATATGTGGCCTCCTTTATCACGTTAGCCTTTACTTCCCTGATGGGGTTGTAATTATATTCACTACTTAAACATCATAAGCTGAACATGGTTCTGCAATCTCTTTCTCTTATTTCAGTCAAATAGAAAGCTGTAGAAAAGCACCCTATGTTGGGAAAGGATAGAACATTACCTATGGGGTATGTAGATACGTCTAAAAACCTACATATCCATAGAAAATTAACACAGATAGTAGTGGACTGGTTGCTTGAAATGTTCCATTGAAGTACTTTGCATGTGGCAAGTTGGGGCTACTTGAAATTTTGAACATTGTTGCCTGCTGTAAAATTAAATTTCAGAAGCATAAAGCAAATTCCTCAGGTAGCGGCCCACTCTCACACTTACCGCAAGAAACTCGACCAATTATATGGTTGCTGGATATGTACTTAGGTTTTCTTTGTTCTATTGGAAAATTTGTGGCAGTTCTCTTCGGTGGCAACCTCACTGTTACACTCTGTGTTTTAGCCTTAGGTCGGGTATTTGCTTGAGTTTTTATATATTTGTTGAATTGGCTACAATTGATATCTGTTACCTATCCTTTCAAATCCACCTTTTTCTTTCTTGCATGTTTTAATGGATGTTCAACACCTAGTTCCGTAGTTCCTAGTGGTTTAATATCCTTTCCTGTCTATCTTCATTATATGGTCAACATTAACTGGCTGCATCCGGCACACTTCAATGCATTTGGATCTGGTTCCCCTTTTTGTTCTTTTTCGCCTAAAGCATCTCCTAGTAAAGTCCCGTCCCACAGTATGTCTTGCTGCTGAATACTCCAACTTTAGCTTAGAATCACTGCCACTCTAAAGTTAAAGTCCCTGCCCATGTTTTCAGAAGCTTCCCTTTTGACTTCTATATGATCAGTCTCAATTATTTTTATTTACTGATTTTTGGTTAATTCTTCATTTTACGTCATTTATTTGTCCTGGAAGTAATTGCTTTATTCCTACATGGAACTTTCTTTCATCTTGCTGATTCTATAATGCTTATCTCTGTAGGGTTTGGGGATCAGTTTAAGTGGGACCGACTGCTGTTACATGGTAGTTTTCCAGTATGGATCAGTTGTTTTATTCAATGTTCGAGATCTCGAAGTTGATAGATATTTGAAGCTTGTAGAAAAACATGCTTCTGGACTACTTCCTGAAATAAGAAAAGATGGTAAGGTTAGATCTTTGACTTGATGTTGAGGTCTATACCCCAATTCTCCCACCTCTCCCCAGGACCAAAACCCCTTCTCTTTTTTATTTTTGTATTTTAATTTCAGTACTGTGTAAGTGTGTAATTGGATTATATGGAACAAGCAAATGAAATTAACTTCTTGGAGATGCTCCAAGAATTACTGGAACTTTTACTGTATTCTACTGGGTGTTTCCATACCCTTGTTTGTAGTATTAACTCCAGTTAACATTATTTATATAAAAAAAACTTCAGTTAACATTGATAATTAATATTGCAGAAGAATAAATTTGTTTACAATTTTACATCATTTTGTAATATCTGGTATTCTTGTTGTTTTGAGGAAAAAAGTTATATACAGGCTTTTGATGTTTAGCCATCCATTTAAGTTAATGTTTCTAAGTGATCATAAAGCTTTTATTTCTGCCCATTCCTTGGTCTGATCAACTCATCTCTTGCTTATGTATTTTAGAATACGAGGTGAGAGAAAATCCAAACTTGAGTACATGGATGCAAGGTGGCTTAAATTACATAATGTTGCAATACTTGGACATTGATGGAATTCGTATCATCGGCAGTGTTCTTGGCCAAAGTATAGCTCTTGATTACTACGTGTGCCAGGTATGCGGCCTTATTGGTGTATCACTTCTTGTATCATGCTCAGTTCTTGTTGCTTATACTCCATTTTTTATTTAGGTTGATGGAATGGTTGCAGAGTTCACGGATATCAACCGTGGGATGGAAAAAACTGGGACATTTGAAATGGAACGAAAGAAACTATTTCAATTAGTGGGGAAGGCTAATTCAAATCTTGCTGATGTGATTCTCAAGCTTGGACTTTTTGAAAGGTAATGATGCATCATTTGCAAATTGGAGAAATGATCCTGATGATAGTTTACTGAATCTTTGTACTCTTTTGATTGGGAGAATAGAGTCGGATTCTGGTGGGTGTAGAGTTCTTACAACCACATTGTGTGAATGTGAGATCATCATTAAGCATGAGATTGACTATGGGACATGAGAATGGTGCCTAAGTGGACAAATTTGGGTATTAGTTGTTAGTTGCCTTTATTTTCTTATATGCTTCTTTAAGACTGTAGTTGGCAACTTCCTGTTCCTTCATTTTGATAGCTAGACATCAAGGATGTATTTATCAACACAAGTATTAATAACTTGTTTAGGGAAAACAGGAAAAGATAGAGGTTGAACAAGTTTAGGAGTGAGTGTCAATGTGTGATATAAATGTGTTAATTTTTTTCAGTGTTACGGGTTTAAGCATTCCTTGAGGTTTTTCATTGAGAACTTGTGTGGCAATGGCGTTCACACACATTATTTACTGTGAGCAATCTAGAGTTTAGTTTCATGCTTAAAGAACTTTTTGAAAGAATGCAACCCTAAGTCCTCTGTCTTTTAGAGGTTTGTGACTTGATTGTCGTTGGAATTAGTAGAGCTTCGGGATGGGTGAATGTTTTTATAACTTTTTGCGTAAGTAGGCCAGTTCTTTGTGAGAAATGATTTTGATTGAAATATTAAGATGAGATTGCATGACTGATTATTAAGATGTGATAATGCAGTAGGTTAATTGTCCTAAGTTATAAAATTTCCGCAGCTCTTGAAGAACACTTCATGCTAAATTAAGCTATCTGTAGCTAGAGATATGAGTGAGTTGTTAAATGCCTCGCCAAAATCCGTTGTTCATCCAACACGTTGAATACATACTGTGAAACAGTATTGAGAAAATTAAATTGGTTCACTGAAGAAGGAATTGAATTATTCACTAATATACTCAATATTGACTTTTGATACCCCATCGCATTAGTCATTGTTCAAGTACCAAAGAATTTAAAATTCAGGTAAGACCCTTTTCTTTTCTCTTCTGTTCTTCTGTGTTCCCGTTCCTTTCCCCCCCCCCTTTTGCCTTTGTTGTGAAAAGAATTTGTCTCTTTTTCCCCATATCTTCAGTCGTTTCCTTTTTATCTAGTTCGCATTTTGCTTGCACTGTGTGATAGTTTCTTTTGAAATAACAGAAAAAAGAAAAAAAAAATTCTTTTTTGTGAATAACTTTGTCCCATGGTGGGCCAGGAAGTTCGTAGATTGGGCTAACGTGCAGGAGTATTCTTCATCCTCTTTCTTTGGGGGGGGGGGGGGGGGGTTGGGGGATGTGTCTGCTGATTTTAGGGATCTTAAAGACCTCCCTTTTGCTGGATAGAATCAATTGATATATTTGTTATAGTATGCGACTTCCTTTCCAATTGGATATCAATGACCTAAGCTGCTGCCATATTTTGCCTTGTTAAGATCTGACATCGCTTGGAAGGATGCTAAATATGGTCAAATTTGGGAATATCTGAGAGATGAGTTTGAATTGACTCAGAGATTCGCAAGCCTTGATTTCAAGTTGAAGTTTGTGAAGGTATGTAACATTTGATTCATAAATAGCAAAAAAAGAGGAGAATCTTGTTGGACCCAAAATTTGCATAAACATGCTACCTCTTTCCTTGCAGCACAACATTTCTTTTCTTCAAGAGATCATTCAGAACAGAAGATCAGATTTTCTTGAATGGGTTGTTATTATATTGATTGGTGTTGAAATCCTCGTCACCTTGTTTGATATCGCCCGCAGGTGAAGATATATGCACCTAATCATAATGCTAATTGATGGTCAGGTTGTGTATACCCTGTTGGATTGATCTACTTCATCAAGGGGAGAAATGACCCTACTGTTGAGAGTAATTTTTGCAAGATGTCCTTTTTTTCTGGGTAATATTAGTATCAGTATAGCAATTTTAGACTTCAAAGGTCATTATGGGCAAGTCTTCATGTCCTCCCTCCCTTTGATGCCATTATGCTATAGGTGTTCCTCTTTATTGCTACAATGTCTTTTTTTTTTTTTTAAATTCACTCTGAACACGGTGATTTCGGTTTGTGGTAAATCCAAGTTAAGGTTTGCAACTAAATTTAAATTTGGATTTACGAAACTTAATGATATAGTGTCGCACACACTGGAATTTTGGAGTGTGAATACATTAAAAAGTTAATTCTTTCCAATATATATCACTCTTCGATCTCATCATGTAACCATTGAAATATTGATTTTATTAGTTATACTTGTATATTATGGTAATACATGTGTAGTTGTATTTGTTGCAGGGTAATGTTTATACTCATGCACTTATTATATACTTACATATACTTGTGTAGTTATATATCTATATTAAGTATACTTGTATGTTAGGGTAATAAATATGTGTACCTACATTTGGTGTAGGGTTACACAAACAGATATATATGTATATGGGGTGTGTGTATATATCTATATATTTCAAAGGAGGGTAATGTGTATACTCATACACTTATAGGTATTATATATACTTGTTTCCATATACTTGTGGGAATATATTTACAAATATTCTATACCGTAATACCGTACTAATTTGTGTTAATGATTTTATAAATCATTAGGGTGAAAGTTTTTGTAACAACAATGAACAATACAGTCTCTAATTTTGCAACCGTTATCATGTTTATGAAACGGTTTTTTGTAACGGTGCGACTGTTAAATTGACCAAAAATGTCTTCGAAGCGGCCGCAAATTAGAAAATGCGTATGAAGCAGCGGTAAATACGATTGTTGAAGCGATGATTTCTTGTAGTGACTATTCATAATAAACAATTCAAAAACCTTGCTCTAAAAGAAAAAGAAAATCAAAAACGAGAAATCCATTTCTGGTAGATAAATAGTAGTAATGTTCATCTTATGAATTGGCCCACTAAATATGCCGAATTTGTCTCCCCAATAACTAAAGCTCATTAACTCACATACTCATTAATTCATATGAAGCTGTTACCTGTTTTTACTACTTTAGCTGCATTTCCCGTTAAGAAATAAGAACGAAACTCAATAGCCCAGAATCAGATCGTTTTCCCCTTAAACTCACTCGAGAAACATTTCACCATTTTTTGGGGTTAAAATGCTAATATTTTAACCATAGAAATCAAAGAATCAAATAGATTCAATCTATACAGTTGTCCTACTTGTAGGCCAACAGGCCAACCTACATGTGTATCTCAGTAATGTAGTGCAATTTTAAACAATAGGAGAAGTAGCGTCTATGTCTAAAATACTTCTTCAAAAATGCTTTTGTTCCGAATTTGCCAGATGTATTATATTGTATCGGTCAAGACAACTTTTGTCGCCTTGGCTACCAGAGAGAACATAGCAAGTGCCTCAGTCGGACCTAGCGTCCTTCCACCAAGCTTTGACGTAAAGGTCAAGGAAGTTGGTAATCCTCCATGCACATTCCTCAAAACCAGAATAGTTTTGACTACGTATTGCTTTGAATCCTCCATGCACATTCCTCAAAACCAGAATAGTTTTGACTACGTATTGCATAACAATACAAGTAACAATATGGCACAGATAGACAAAAGGTAGCAAAGTCTAGGTATTATATAATAACAGAAAATAACAAAGTCACACACGTTCAGACAAAAGACAGTTAAGTCTAGGTATCAGACAACATTACAAATAACAGTTCTGGACATATCCAGACAAGAAACACCATAGTTTATATAAGTTCCATATATAAGGAAAATATATAGAGTTGACACGAGAGTTTTGAGGTTGTCGGGGATGATACGAGTTTGGTTTCAACTCATTCAGCTGGGTCTGTGGGAGACCTTTGTTTTCTGATAAAACGCCTAGCCCAGACATGCTTGCCGTTGATGTGATACTTGGCTTTGCCACCTTCCACCACCCTATCCATGGCCGCCGCAGTCTTAGCAACCACACGTGCATACAGTGGTTGTCCCTCTTCCACCTCTTGCATGTGGACAGCTTCTATGAAATCCCCAAATCTCCTGATTCATTAGAAATACAATGATGATTTTAATGAATAAGATCAAAGTGTTATACACAATGTGCCAAGACATTATATGTACTTATGAAATCTGAGCACAACACTAAATTTATCCTCTCAGCACGAAAAATAATAATTAATTACGATTAAGCTTCCTTCGGAAGTTCTTCTCAAATACAAGAAAATGATTAAGTTGTAGAGCTAAAGATCATAGTCCTCGAACGAGTAATCGAAAAGATTCTGGAGCATTCTCAGGGTTTAGTATTGTTCCTCCAACTATCGTAGTACCAAATACTTCTTGTCGAGATCTAATATGATCAGATTTATAATTAAGCATTTCTTGTAAAATATGAGCAACACCAAATCCTTCTAGAGCCCAAACCTCTATTTCTCCTACCTGTTGTCCCTCGAATTGCCCTTCTTCTAAGGAGTTGCTGTGTAACAAGCGTGAGACTATCCATTGTGCAAATCAATCACAAAATCTGAGCTTGTAGAAATGAAAATAAGTAACATCATGTAAAAGCACTTCTTAAGTATTGTAAGACAAAAAATGAAGTACATATTAAAATGAGAGAGAACAAGGAAGACATAGAAAGAGACAATGAAAAAGGATGCGATGCTTATGACATTTGAGAAGGATATAATTCAAGATACCGAAGTAGAGACAGACGATTCATATAGTCAACTCCATCTAATAGGAATAAGGCTCAATTATTGTTTTTGTTGAAGGAGTAGGGTACCAAATGAAACGGCTTTAGTTAATAATGTTGCAAAGAAAAAACAGATATCCATCAAGGAGCAACAACAACAACATTATTACCCTATTGTCTCAGAGACTCCTGTTTATGACGGGATATGGGAGGTCAGATATATGCAACTATCTGAAGCCAATCTGGATACAAAGTTTTAAAGATTTGGCCTACATAAGCTAGAGACAGACAAATAGTTACATACTATGGTGACAGACTGAAGTTTACATGAATTTTTCCAAAGGCATATAATACATTCCTCAGTTCCAAGTTAGTAACCATTTGTAATCTATATCAATCAAAGATCACAATTCGATTTAAAACCCCTTCGTTTAACTCATAATACATACAGTGTTAGAAATGATGAAGAGATATGGAAACCAAACGAAACAAAAATCGACAATCGCAGGAAATAAAAAGCCGAGACACAACAAAAGTTGCTGTCTTTAAAGCTAAAATGCCTCCACCACGAGCGAGGTGAATCTCTCTTGACACAAGTTTCCCAGGATATAACGGCTTCTTCCTTTCGTTCGCTCTACGAGAGGAAGATGAACTTGCAAAGTAGAAGTGTTTGAATGTAGAAGAGAAGGAGAAGAAGGACTGCTGAAATTTTCTACACTAAAGTTTTGCAAGAATTTTCTCTATCTTTGTAAAGTAGTCAAGCCTTATATTTATATGCTTTAGGATTCTAAAACAATGTTTAAAAGATGGGTTTCGGTAGTTTTCTAATTCCCAGATGTAGTTGAATAACGTTCACTTTTGAAGGGAGATGATTCTTGGACCAAAAGATGCAACTCAGCATGAAAAGTTCTGTCCGTTGGCACATCGATCGATCGATGTCACTTCGATCGATCGATGTGATCGATTGAAGTCGGACAGAATGCTTCAGTTCCACATGGATCGATTACTTCGATAGATCGACGTCACATCGATCGATCGACGTGAGAGATCTATGTTGAGCTGAGAGCTTCCAGTTTTGCAACACATCACATCGATCGATCTACATATACATCGATCGATCGATGTGCTTTACATTGATCGATCAATGTCCTTCTGAATACTTAACTTTATTCCACTTTCACTTGGTTCGATCCAACTCTTACTTAGATCGATCCAAGTGATATTCTCAAAGTTAAAAGTGTTGAAATCATTCACCAAACTTCCAAACAACATTACACATGCTTCTATATAAGTTTGGAGCATATTTTAAAAGTATTTAAACATATTTTTTCCAACAATCCCCCACATGATCCAAACTTATATACAAACAATCACGAACGTTAATAAACTAACATTTCTACTATCAATCGAGGACAATGATACATAATGGACAATGACTCGCGTCTTGAATTGCCATTTAGTTCAAGAAGAAGTATATAAATGGAAATAAGATGACATTGACGTCTTGAATTTTACTTCTCTATTGTTTATATAAACTTACAACCGACATATCATTGACTAACTTCAGGCAAGTTCGCGGTGTGGTGTGAAATCGGCCATGCACCCAGTCTCAGGTTTTTATAAGTGCTCTAGTGAGTTGTTCCAAACTCTCATAGGCAGCGGCACCACTTCCACGCTTATATAGGTAGAATTCATCAAGTGTGCACTGCTCACAGCATCATCAGATACGATTATGAATTCCATTAAGAGATTCTAAAAATCTCATCCTCAATAACTTGCAGCGAGCACTATTTTCAACAACATCATAGGGAGGAACATATGATAGTGCTAAGTAGAATTCTTCTGTGACTTGTTATTACCACATTGAACCCCGTTCGCAGGATCTCTGCTAATAGCGGGTTGGGTTGCCGTCACACAGAATCCACGTCGAATGGGACAAGTCCCATCACCCTCGACATTTCGCGGAACAATTTTTTACATAGTCCTTTCGTTAGTGGGTTAGCCAGGTTAAACTCGGATCTTACAAACTCCAAGTTAACCACCCCTAAACTCATCAAATCTCGCACAATATTGTGTCTCAGTCGAATATGCCGGCTCTTCCCACTATAAACTCTGTTCTTTGCTCGAGCAATCGCAGCCTGTGAATCATAATGCATAGACACAAAAGGCATAGGTTTAGTCCACAAAGGAATGTCTATAAGCAAATTCCTTAACCGTTCGGCTTCTGTACATGCAAGTTCTAAAGCAACAAACTCAGACTCTATAGTTGACTTTGCTTTACATGCTTGCTTAGATGACTTCCATGAAATAGCACTACCACCTAAAGTAAACACGTAACCATTAGTTGAATTAAGTTCATCATTACCGGTTACCCAATTAGCATCACAAAATCCTTCTAGCACACAAGGATTCCCACTAAACAATAAGCCAAGATCCATGGTTCCTCTAAGATATTTCAAAAGTCTTCTTAGAGCAAACCAATGTGCATTACTTGGATTGTGAGTGTATCTAGCAAGTCTATTAACAGCATATGCAATATCCGGTCTAGTGCAATTCATTAAATACATTACACTACCAATAATTCTTGCATATTCACATTGAGAAACACTATTACCATTATTCTTTTCTAATCTTCCGTTAGGATCATATGGAGTACTTACAGCTTTGCAATCAAAGTGATTAAACTTCTTTAGTATTTTTTCAACATAATGACTTTGACAAAGCATATAACCCCCACATTTCTCAACTAACTTAAGACCAAGAATCAAATCAGCATTTTCCATATCTTTCATATAAAAAACAGATGACAAAAACAATTTGGTTTTATTCACAATATCTACATTCGTGCCAAATATCAACATGTCATCAACATACAAGCAAATAATAACACCGTCTTGTTTCTCAAACTTGATATAGCCACATCTATCACTTTCATTTACTATGTATCCATTTGCAACCAAGGCATTATCAAACTTCTCATGCCATTGCTTAGGGGACTGTTTCAAACCATATAGAGATTTCTTCAATCTACACACTTTATGCTCTTGCCCTTTGACAATCATTCCCTCGGGTTGTCTCATGTAGATTTCTTCATCTAAATCTCTATTTAGAAACGCAGCTTTCACATCCATTTGATGTATTACAAGCTTATAGATAGAAGCTAATGCAACTAGCACTCTAATAGTTGTTATTCGAGCAACCGGTGCATACGTATTAAAGAAATCTACTCCTTCTTGTTGAGTAAATCCTTTAGCCACTAATCTCGCTTTAAACTTATCTATGGTGCCATCCGCTTTCAATTTCTTTCTAAACACTCACTTGCAACCTATGGGTTTACAACCTCTAGGTAAATCTACTACTTTCCAAGTGTGGTTGCTCATAATAGAATCTAACTCGCTATTTATGGCTTCTTTCCAAAAAGTTGCATCTACGGACTTCATAGCCTCTTGGTAAGTTTTCGCATCTTCTTCTAAGATAAACACTTTAGTAAAATCATTACCAAAGGTTTTCTCAATTCTTTTCCTTTTGCTTCTTCTTAGTGAATCTGGTTCTGTGTTGACTACGGTTTTACTAGATTCACATTTTTCAAAAGTAGAATGATCCAAAACCTTTTGTTGTTTCATAGGATATATGGTCTCAAAGAATTCAGCATCTTTTGACTTTATTATTGTAGAATTCTCAACAATCATAAACCTATATGCCGCACTGTTTTGAGCATATCCTATAAACACACAATCTCTGGTTTTTGGCCCTATCTTATTCCTTTGAAATTCAGGAATACCAACTTTTGCCAAACACCCCCACACTTTCAAGTATCCTAAGTTCGGAGGATAACATTTCCATAATTCATAAGGGGTTTTATTGGTCTTTTTGTGTGGTATTCTATTCAATATATGGCAAGCACAAATAATAGCCTCACCCCACAAGTTATCCGGTAAACTGGAACTAATGAGCATATCATTCATCATGTTCTTAAGGGTCCTATTTTTCCTCTCAGCTACACCATTAGATTGCGGAGTGTAAGGAGGTGTCACTTCATGAATAATACCATGTTCTTCATAAAACTTTTGTAATGAAGTAGTCATGTACTCACCTCCTCTATCGGATCTTAACCGTTTGATTTTCCTTTCTACTTGGTTCTCTACTCCATTCTTAAACTTCTTGAACATTTCCTCAGCCTCATCTTTATGACTTAACAAGTATACTCTAGTGAACCTAGAATAATCATCAATGAAGGTAATATAGTACTTTTTACCTCCTTTACTTATATGATTCTTGAAATCACCTAAGTCACTATGAATAAGGTCTAGTTTATAGACTCTTTCAACACTCTTGAAAGGTTTCTTATAATGCTTTGCTTCAATACAATACTCACATCTATCAAACTTATCCTCATTTGCTATATATATGATATTCATGCTTTTTAATATTTTCAATGCATCAAGATTAACATGACCTAATCTAGCATGCCAAATGTCATAAGAATCCAACAAATACACGGAAGAAGAAGTAATATTATTGGTTATGCAAGTAGCATCAAGTATAAACAACCCAGCATTACAAAATCTCTTCCTAATGAATTCTCCATTTCTAGTAAGCACTAACTTATCAGAATCAAAAACAAGTTTAAGATTGGCCTTGTTTAGAAGTGATCCAGAGATCAAATTCCTACGTATAGTAGGAACATAGAACACATTACTCAATTCCAGTCTTTTTCCCGAAGTTAACTTGAGGAGCACTTTTCCTTTCCCGAGTATACGGGTTCCACGTGCATCCCTAAGAAAAACTTGCTCTCCAATATCTATTTCTTGAAAGTCAAAAAATAGATCTCTACTGGTAGCAATGTGTCTGGTGGCTCCGATATCAACCAATCACTCTGTTGCACCTCTAACAAGGTTTACCTCGTCCACGACGACTGCAGCAATGATCTCCTCGTCCTTGCTTCCGTTTCTTTCTTCATGCTCCGTTAGGTTTGCATGGCCACTTGCTTGTCTCTTCCTTTTGTTACAGAAGAACGCCTTGTGTCCAGCCTTTCCGCAAACCCAGCATACTCCTTTAGGCTTCTTTTGTCCCTGCACAAAAGGTTTACCTTTATTGTGTTAAGCTTTGGCATTCTGGAGCTTTAGCCTCTTTGACATTGGATTGTGCTCCAGAATGTTGGCTTGTGACTCATTCTCACCACCCTCTACATCTTCCAACCGGTTGTTATCTTCAATACGCATGTGTTTGACGACACCATCCATGGTAAGCTTGGCGTCATCGTGTTTACCTTTCTTCTTTTATTTGTTCCAAGAAGAAGGTAACTTTTCCAATAAGGAGGCAGCCTGGAACGTCTCATCTATCTTGATGACTTCTTGTTCAAGATTGTCCACCAATTGCTGAAACTGTGGTCAACCATTTGAAATTTGAGGAATTCACTGACCACATACTGTCTTTCCAACATCTTCAGAACCATACTTTTTCTGAAGTGCCTTCCAAATCTCCCTGGCCGATGTGAACTTGACATATATGTCAAATAGTGAATTCGACAAGAAATGCAGGATATGACCCCCTGCAGGTAGTATTGTCGGCTTCATATTTAAGTGATTCTCCTTCCTCAGTAGGTTTCTCCTTAGTGAGCACATAGGAGACAGACAGCATCTCCAGAAAAAATAAAACTTTGGCAGACCACCTTTTGAAGAATTTGCCATCAAAAGGTTCTACCTTTGACATATCGGAAACATCGTGACGTTTGGTAGCCATATCATAGATTTTAGCTTTAAGATTGTTAGAAATGATGAAGAGATATGGAAACCAAACGAAACAAAAACCGACAATCGCAGGAAATAAAAAGCCGAGACACAAGGAAAGTTGCTGTCCTTAAAGCTAAAATGCCTCCACCACGAGCGAGGTGAATCTCTCTTGGCACAAGCTTCCCAGGATATAACGGCTTCTTCCTTTCGTTCGCTCTACGAGAGGAAGATGAACTTGCAAAGTAGAAGTGTTTGAATGTAGAAGAGAAGGAGAAGAAGGACTGCTGAAATTTTCTACACTGAAGTTTTGCAAGAATTTTCTCTATCTTTGTAAAGTAGTCAAGCCTTATATTTATATGCTTTAGGATTCTAAAACAATGTTTAAAAGATGGTTTTCGGCAGTTTTCTAACTCCCAGATGTAGTTGAATAACGTTCACTTTTGAAGGGAGATGATTCTTAGACCAAAAGATGCAACTCAGCATGAAAAGTTCTGTCCGTTGGCACATCGATCGATCACATCGATCGATCGATGTGATCGATTGAAGTCGGACAGAATGCTTCAGTTCCACATGGATCGATTACTTCGATCGATCGACGTCACATCGATCGATCGACGTGAGAGATCTATGTTGAGCTGAGAGCTTCCAGAATTGCAACACATCACATCGATCGATCTACATATACATCGATCGATCGATGTGCTTTACATTGATCGATCAATGTCCTTCTGAACACTTAACTTTATTCCACTTTCACTTGGTTCGATCCAACTCTTACTTAGATCGATCCAAGTGATATTCTCAAAGTTAAAAGTGTTCAAATCATTCACCAAACTCCCAAGCAACATTACACATGCTTCTATATATGTTTGGAGCATATTTTAAAAGTATTTAAACATACTTTTCCCAACATACAGTACATACCCTATCCCAGTAACTCTGCACAATGTTACAGCTAAACTATTTCCTCATTAACAATCAAGCAGCTTAGTAATATAGAGACAAGATAACTAACACTTCCATCCCAATTATAATTTCATCCTTCTCCTTGGTTTAAGCCTTTATATGTCTTGTCATGCATGAAAGATAGACGTGCAAAATTTGTCATAATAATACTTCCTTTGCATTTCAGTAAACCAGAATTCCAACAAGTAAACAAATAACAAATCTGAGACATTGTGCATAACACATATGTGTTATGCACAACGTGCCAAGACATTAAAGATAGTTTTCCAAGTCATATATATAGATACTCAAAAGTTAAGAGAGTTCATTGTACTGACTCTACGTGTAGAATACTATGTGTGTTAGCGTTATTGGTTTATTTTCAACTTGAACGAAGTGTAACCCCTAGACTTGAGACATACATTTACTTCGTGCATGAATTTTATTATTTTGAATGCTTTTAACGTAGTGTTGAAAGTGTCTACATTTAACTGGAGATTGGATAGTACATGCAATGTAGAGGAAGTAGTGTATTATCAAGAGAGGACATGTCGTTTTTTTGGATTAGGAAGTTAATGTCCTAATCTCTTAGTCGAAGTATAAATGGCTTGATAAGTTCATGGTCAAGATATTTCTACAACCAAGTAAATATTGTTATTGATAACGACATTTCATCTATCAATAATAATTTGGTATTAAGACAAAAAGATTTAATTACACACAGTGTTTTTCATAAGTGGTTTATGTTTCACTACTATTTTTCTGGCACATTGGATCGTCAACAACCGATAGTAGTTAGTTACCTTAGTTTGTATAGATTTAATGCATTCGTGTTAGAAATCTTAAACATCGCATGCAATAGCATGAGGTGTTGGAAAGATCAAATAATTTCATAATTAATTAATTAGTTATTTATTAATTGGAATATATTAAAAAAAAGTTGAAGGTGCCAAAGTCACGTCAACTAATGGACGAATAAATCGTCTATGACTGGAAAAAAAAGAAAAAAAAAAAAGGAAAAGGCAGTTTCACGACGGATGTTCGCCACTTCACTTGGTGGTTATACTAAAAGGCACGCTTAATTTATAGAACAAACCTAGATGTGTATGCGAACACCGTTAAGATATACATTGTTTTGATGATGAAAAAATGTTTTAAATAAGTTAAATTTATGCTTGAGACTTGATGCAAAATGAAAAAATTACACTATGTCAAAAATGGTTGAGATTGGAACTCACTGTCCAACATCGATCTCTCAGACTGGGGATATCGATCGATAGATCGATGTCACTTCAGCCTCTGACTTCGATCGATCGATGTCAGACAGAAACCTTTTTGTCCAACATCGATCTCTCAACCTGGGGACATCGATCGATCGATGTCACTTCAGTCTCTCCCCAGGGAGACTTCGATCGATCAATGTCAGGCAGAAACCTTTCTGTCCAACATCGATCTCTCAGTCCAGGGGACATCAACCGATCGAAGTGATATCAGTCTCTCCAGGAGGGACTTCGATCGATCGATGTCCAGCAGTTTCAAAAAATGCAAAGTTTCTGGAGGACATCGATCTCTCCCCCAGGCACATATATCGATCGATGTCCCCCAAAATTCAAAATTTTTTGAACGTTGGAACAAAATCCAATGGAGTTTCTCTATCCAATCTTGCTCAAATTTCTTGTAGACTTTACTCCAACATACTACATGCTTCCTTGACTATTATATCCATGTCTAAGCAATCCTAAGTTGGCTATTGAGGATCAAATCACCCCATAGGGTGGCTAAAGACTATCTTGTGCATTATGAAGACTTTGGATACATTGTGAAAACTTGGTGGAGCCTCAAAAACGTGGTGATCATATATAAATGTGAGAAGCTTGGATGAGACAAATACACATTTTCACCATCATCTAGCTTCATCATTCATTGTTGCATAGTTCTCTCACATTTGTAAAAGTACTTAAAGCTTGTTAAGCTTTTTTTTGTTCTTCATTTTGAGAGATAGAGAGTCTAGCACAAGAGGAACCATAAATATTTGATCTCTTGCTTGTGCTTAGACTAGTGAGGAAGTGTGAACCTTACTATTTCCTTCAACCCATTGTGAGAAAGTTCTTGAGAGAACTTTGTTGAAGTTGTGAGGTAGCAAGAAGTTGTTCTTGCTAGAGCTGTAGTTGAACAAATGTAGTTTGTGCAAGAAGTTGCTGTTGTTGTTGCTTACACTAATGTGTTAGTGTAAGTGTTGCTGTGGTTGTTCTTATTGTCTCTAATAAGAAGAGTAGTTGTTGAAAATCTACTTAACAAAGTGGTAGTGGAGTAGAATCATTTACGATTCGAACCACTCTATATCCGGTGTATTCATTCATTGCTTCTCATCTCCCATTCTTGCTTTGATTTTGAATTCCTTTTGAGTTGAGCCAAACAAGAAAATTTCATAAAAGTGCCAAACACTCTATTCACCCCCTCTAGAGTGTGTTTCGAACCATATAAACACATCCTAGCCAATGAACCTTGACTTATCAATAAATGACTTTCAACTATTTGTACATATCAATTGTTGACTATTTTAATATCGGAAGGTTTTGATTTATATTAATAAAATCCATTCACTAGTACATATTCCTATTATTGTACTATCTATGCAGGTACATATAGAGTCGGGGGTATCACTGGAAGTAAATTCTATATCCCTTGGGATGGAGTTATTGTTTTCCTGCCCCTTACCCTCTCCAGATCTTAGCGATATCTTTTGATGTCGTTGGAATATACTGGGTATTGTTGTTGTTGTAGATTGCTATCCTTGTTATGTTTGAAAAAAAGAAGGTCCACTCTTATTGGATCCACCATTCTTTGTACCATTTTAAAATATTGCTATCCTTAGGACTATTTTAAAATTTCATATGGTTGAAAAATAATAGAATTTGTTTTACTACTAGTTATTTTTTAACTAATAAGATATTATAGATAGATTAGTAGAGGAGAATGTCGTATTATCAAGTGATTGGGGCAAAATATGACGGTCCACTCATATTGGGACCATTTTAAATTACTGCTATCCTTATTGAAACCCTTTTAAAATATAAGTCATGCTTATTGTTAGTAGCGTAAGTTATTTAATATCTTCGCAATGCGTTACATATAATTAAATAGTCGATTTGAAAATTTACTTTTTTTTTTGATAACTTTCGTGAAAATTAACTTTAGCATGTTAAATAATTGGACTGTGATTATTTCAGATTTTGACATAGCATATAGAAAGATATATACCGCAATATGTCATTATACAATCATTATTTGGATTTGTTGCTGGGTCTCTTAATTAAACTTTTAATATTCAATGTATT
This sequence comes from Eustoma russellianum, assembly GCA_036186865.1. Classification (NCBI taxonomy): domain Eukaryota; kingdom Viridiplantae; phylum Streptophyta; class Magnoliopsida; order Gentianales; family Gentianaceae; genus Eustoma; species Eustoma russellianum. The sequence goes on from AP025054.1 coordinate 5,426,037, forward strand.
TGTCACAAAAAAGAAAATGAAAAATCTGAAAAAATATCAAACAATATATCTGAACAACGTTTATAATCTATGGGTTCACTATGTTCGTTGTTGAGAGCATTATGTTACTGATGTAATCTTTTGTATATCAGTGAATATGTTTCGACCACTTATTTATATTTGATTTTTGAAGGATTTGTTTTCACAATTTTTTTTTTTAGACCAAGATCCACAATAGTGTCTTAAATACAAGACAATCGTGGTGGGTTATGATATATTTAGGCAAGAAAAATAGATTTTAGCTTCAATGTCGCATGTTGAAAGTAAAAAATTTGTGAAGGGTTTAATTAGAAGGGACCGGATCGCTTCGCGACGTAAGTTTATGTTGAGAATATTGTCCCACATCGAACAATTTGAGATAAATACATGGGTTATACGAGGATGAGGTACCACCACCCATTGACTTAAGGTTTTGAGTGGATTAGGTCTCACCTCATGTAAGTCCAAGTTTCAAAATGGTACCAGAGCCAGTTTAAAATGTGGACTCACACCTTTCCTGACCCATGATTGGCCATTTATTGTCTCCAGTCACCCAAGTTCAGAAGTTAGCTTGTGGTTTGTAATTGAGGGTGTCTTCTAAGACGTGTGTGTATGCCAAGCCTCAAGTGGCATTGTGTGCGGATTGTAATACGTGTGTGTATGTCAAGCTACGTTGCCACGTGAGGGCGTATGTTGATAATATTATCCTACATCGGACAATTTGAGATAAATATATGTGTTATATGAGGATGATGTACCACCACTCATTCTATTATGATTTTGAGCGGATATCAGCCTCACCTTATGCAAATTTTCAACAATTTATTTATCTTTTATAAATTAAAATAAGACAATGAGGTTTTTATTCCAGAAAAACTAGTGTCTACATTCTTATTATTTCCCTTATAAAATTTTCGTGCTAAAAATGATACAGTTTCTTTTTCTATTATCAGATCCTCATGGATTATTCACTGTGTCAAAACTCGTAAATTAAAATTTACCGTCAAATAAACAGTCGAAACAGTCAAATTTGAAAAAAAAAAGAAAAGAAAAAAAGAGAGAAAGAAGTAAAGAAAAGAGGTTAGGGTTACCAAGTGAAGAACTCCCAGACTTCATTTTCAGTAATAGGGTAACCTTTGGAGAAGGTCAAGAAAATAGTCCTTCTATCTGGAGACACGTCATCCTCCTCTTCTTCCATAAACCCTAGATTACTTTCATACATATCAATCAGTTCATCTCCCATATTTTGCCCTTGCCCCTCAGGGTACCCTAGCTGCATGGTCCCATCAGAATAAATCCTCATCGGAGCATTAATGGCTGCCCCTTGATATCCCACAGGGCCAACAACTCCCGGTGCCTGATAATAACCAGTTCGTATTTCATGATTCCCAATCATAATTGACTCTACTGGTATGTTTTCCCCTTGGCCGACGCCCCCACTGCCTCCTTCCATGGCGTCGGCCAACTGGTTAACCGACCTTCTCGGAATATTATCCACTTGACCAACGCCTTGTTGCAAGGCGTTGGTCGGTGAGGAGGGTGATACGTTCACCCTCCCCATTTGTCTACTTCCTGTCCGATTACTGGTTGCATCAATCCTCTTTGGGATTTGAACCAAAGCTTTCCTTTCAGTGGCTTCCTGAAAGATGTCGCGGAAAGCCCTAAAGCAAACTTCAGTGATCATTCTAGAAACCCCACGAAGAACGGTAAGGCGGTTGTCATGGAAGAGTTTGAAAGTTAAGGGTTTTCCCACCACTTTTTGAAGCAAAGGTAGTTCAAGTACGCCATCTTCAGGTACGAATGTATCGCTTTCGATCAATCGGAGACAAACAACGGTTTCGTCAGCGATGTCACTGATTAAAGAGAATGAGAGAGACAACATTCGATCAATCATCTTCATGTCTCGAGCAAGATCTTGCTCTATCCACATCCAGAACCCCATCACGTGCATCGACTCTGTCGGGTCCCGGCCAAGACCAATGATCAAACGGGCGTACAACGACCGGTCGATCGAGTGAAAAAGTTTGAATTGTTCATCTGTGACTGGAGGGCTTGGAACTGTTGGGCGTTCAAGTTTCAGAGTATCCATTTTTCTTTTTTCTTTTCTTTCTCTTTTTTTTTCTGTATGTATAATATCAGACTGTAGGAAGAAATGTATGTATATATATGGAGCGTTAAGGAGAGGGCAGAAGAGATATCCTTAGAATCAACAGTGGGGAAGGTTGCATCCTTCTGTGGGGAAGGGTTGAAGAGTTGCTTCTTTTCCCATGGCCAGATTAGGGTTTTTTATGATAACATATTGCCAGATTAGTTAACTGAATTAATGTGTTTATTATTAGCTATAATAAACGTTTTACACTGACATAGGCGGGAGGCTCTAAGACAATAAGTAGTTGTTGTTGTGTTATTAGCTATAAAAGCGAATTGGTTAACTTTACTGTGGTTAATGAGTAACTAATAAACATTTATGAGCTAATAGGGTAAGGACAAATTGACATGTGACGTTGATGAATATGCAAAGTATGAATATGTCTCCAACTATTATGTATCTTGTTGATGGTTGCATAAAAAGGATTTAGTTAATGACGGCGATAGAAGTTGTCAAACAAAATAATGTACTATGTATCTTCATTTTCAATTTTGGGATCAACTTTATATATCTTCGCTCTAAGGGTGTTAAAGAACCGATCCGAATCGAATACTAGGTTTTCAAAATTTGGATTCGTTTAGCTAAACGATCTGTTTGGCTCGGTTCGTTTAGCTACACAAACTTTAAAATTGGTTCAATTTCGGCTCGATAATCTTATAACGGTTTAAACAAGCCAAACAGTTCTCGAAGAGTTCGACTTGTTTTAACTAAACGAACCCGAATACTTATTCGAATTTGGCTGATTAACAAATAATTACCGAACGAAAACCGAACTCGAACAGTTCGCGAATTGTTCGGTTCGTTCAACATACCTACCTCGCTCCGTGTGCATTTTACGTGCCCAGTTTGACTTTTTCACATTTGTGAATATCAAGAATATCAAGAAATGTCGGATGGTTACATGATGCAAGATTATGGTATGGTATCCTTTGAGAATAATGTCCTTTTTGTGCTAAAATTATAATATGAAAATTACAATATAGATTATGTAGAGTAATAAGTAAATTAAAGAGTATGTGCCTTCGCACAATCTATTTGATCAACATCATCTACTATCTTGTTCAAAAAAGTAAAAAATATATATAAAAAAAGCATCATTTGTCATCTTATTGTCATGTTATAGTTTCACGATAAATTGTTCGTATATATTCTTAAAATGATTGTTGTTGTTTTTGAAGCATGTTGATATTATGATGACCAATTTAAATGTTTAATTATAGTTATTAACAAGGAGCAATACAACAACAACAACATTACCCCATTGAATTAGATGCTCTCGTCTATGGCGGGGTATGGGGGGTCGGATGTACGCAACTATACATGTGTTAGAAATACAAAGATGTTGTTTCTCGATGACCTATAATGAAAATTGCGTCAAACTGTGTCGATCAACTGATACTTCACAATATAAGAAGCAAATCCTATTTAATGATTTATTTTGCTTTATTTTATTATAATCAAAAGTCATAGAAGAATGCATCCTTTACCCTATTGTAAATGGAAATATTAACAAGGAGCAATGAATGGTTGATATTGAACAATAATTATGTCCTGAAGCAAGAACCCTGAACACGTGAATTAAGAAGCAAATTAATGCTCAAAAGAAGTGAATTTAATAAGTATAAACAACATATAGTTTCAAATTTATCAATGTGAATCAGATGTGCTTCATAAAATCACATGTTATGACAATCTGATGAACATAATATGAATCCATCTGTATCAAAATCTCCCTATTTCTGTTAAAATCTTTTTTTCCTTTAGCTTCCTGAAGTATGAATAACATATACATATGCATGACAATAATGAATAGTCAGGATAAACGTGTCAAAGCAATGCTGTTCATGTGATAACATACATAACGGTGGAGCTATACTAATTCTGTTTCTGTATATATAAAGTGCATTACTGATGTACTAGGCTATTGCGTTCACACGTGGTTCAGAAATGGTCAGATTGCTTTGCGATGTGATGTACGCAGTCTTACCATGCAATTCGTACAACAGGTTGTTTTCGTAGTTCGAGTCTGTGACCTCAAGATCACAAAGAATCAAATTTACCAGTTGATCCAAAGCCCGCGCCCTCATTGTTTGTGTATATATATTGGTGCATTTAGTAATCAAGATAGTAATCAATGATCAATTGTAGAAAAATTCTCAAGTCAACCTAGACACCAACTGCGGAAAAAACTTTGGTTTCAAAGCAACTCCCTGTGTATCTTACACGTTCATACACATTTGTATGTGTGTAATCTGCATAAGGGATTCACTCAACCAGTATATACAAATAAAGAAAAGAAACATACTCAGTATATTTTAATAACAACAAAAGCTATCGTTATATACAAATAAAAGTGGACAGTTATTATTTCGACGAGCTGAAAAGATGTAAGAGACTAATAAAATACAGAATGACATGACGATTGAGCATTATACAAAATAATCTCATATCTTACTTTTTCTTAATTTTTTTTAATAACCTGACTTGAGTTACAAGCCCTAAATCTGTAAATAAGCTTGGCCATTATTTATAATTTTTTTTTTATTCGTTGAACGTAAATATATTATCAAACCTTTACGTTTTTTTCCTTTTCTCAATTATTTCGCATTTGAGTGGATGGATCTGATCGGTGGACACCACCGATTGGCTTATCTCTGCCAAAGTTGATTACAAATATTTTATTTAATAGCCATGTCCCGTATAATATACGAATCGTATAGAGAGGCTAAAACTGTATTCAGTGTTTAAAAACTTTAAATTGTTACGGGTACATTATAAGTGCAGTCAAAATACAAATTAAACGATATTTCAACATAACAAATTAAGTGTGGACGCGACAATATAACAAAAAGATGTGGAGGAGATTCCACTATAACAAATTTGGATTAATATCTCATCATGGCTGTCACTTCTACGGAGATCCCTCACTATAAACAAGATATTGGCCTGGAGATCGAGAAGAAAAAGAAAATGTTGAAAGCCAAGGCAGAAAAAATTGCCTTGGATGCGACGATGTATTTTATTTGGTAAGGTCGGAACATATATATTTTTGAAAGAGAAGCATTTGTATCTAGGGATGTAGCCCATAGAATATGCACTCATGTATATAGAGTGATGTATAAGCTCTATCCACATATCTTAGACATAGGCGCTGCTCATATGTTATAAGATTGCTATACATTACTAAATAGAACATGTAGGTCGGCATATGGACCTACAAGTAAAGCTATTGTATGGGTCATATCCCCTTAATGCTTTGATTTATCTGGTTAATATTAGCATTTTAAAAAAAAGGATTGTGTAAGTGAGTATGACATTGAGTTGGTTCTGGACCACTGCTGATCATTTGTTGATCTCTGTCAAGTGAAAGAAAGATAATAATAATAATAATACTTATAGGCCTAAAATATATATTGTAAGTACCTATGTGACAATTTTTTTCTACATGTAATTTATCCAGTATATCTTTTTTTTTATTCAGAACGCTAATTTGTACGATGCACACGGAAAGAAAAAGAGATTGAAAAAACTGACAACTCAAATGCGTCTACTATATGAGTATACACGTAAACATCTATACATGAATATTAAGTACATAAGTTTATCCAATGATAAGGGTATATATAACACACATTCTGTGAAAAACCTTTAGTTTAGTGGTTAAATAGCATTTATCTGATTTCCTGGTCTCGAGTTCGATTCCCCTCTCTAAATTTTAAATATATATATATATATATAGCATACATTCTATAGATAACTGGAAGTTCTGTAATCAATCACACCATTCGGAAAATAATGGAATATATAAATCTTATTCAAGAATGCATTCAGCAAGTTTTCTTTTAACTTATTACACTTACGAATATTTTTAGCGGTCCTAAGTACTCATTTGATATGCTTCTAATTAGGACGTTAACAAACTGAGCTGAACTGAATACTAGATTTTCGAATTCGGATTCGTTTAGCTAAACAAACTATTCGGCTCGGTTCGTTTAGCTAAACGAACTTTGAAATTGGTTCGAGTTCGTTCGATAACCTTATAACTGTTTAAACGAGTCGAACATTTTGCAAACAGTTCAACTCGTTTAACTAAACGAATTCGAATACCTGTTCGAATTCAGCTCGTTAACAAATAATTACCGAATGAATACGAATCAAACACATACCGAACTCGAATAGTTCGCGAATTGTTCGATTCATTCAACAACCTCACTTCTAATATGTTTAAGGTTATGGAAGATCTTTAGGGGTTAAAAGGTGGAAGATTGCTCCTAATTACTCATTAAATCTGTTTGTCATGTGTTTGACTTATTGAAGATTTTTAATGGTCAAAAGGCAATAGAGTGGTCCTGGAGTTGATGCCCCTCTCTTTTTTTTTTTTTTTTTTGAAAAGTTTGAATTTGTATAACTTTAGAAGATAAAACATGGATGACAAAATTATTTTCGCAAAAACAAAAGAATAAACAGATTTTTGTAAGTATTTAAAATGATGTAAGTATCAACTTTGAAGAACTAAATCTAATTATATTAACATACAAATTTTAAAAGATGTGTCTCTTTTTTCTGAATTGTACCAATAAATAGTGAATCATCCAAGAATGATAGTCATTTAATGAATTAGGATCTTATTGGACAATAATCCACGAATAACATATTACAAAAAATTAAAAAAAAACTAAACTTAATTTATGTACGGAATCATTTGAAAAATGGTCGAGTTTTCCCCACTGCCTAGATATGTTTTCCATTTTAGCAGATTTTATGAAATTAAGTTCATGCATCCAAGTAATTCTTCCGTACAAAATATCAAACATATTGATAAATTTTCTATTTTTGTAGATTCAAAAATTAGTTGCTACATGTACTACATAGTTCGAATGTCAAAAATACAGAACATGATTAAGCCATGAGGAAAAACTCAAATGGTACTGTTTAAATTCTCTGTGCGTCAAACGAAAAGACAGTTCAACATCAACAAGAATAATGTTATCTCATTATCTTAGAGCCTCCCGTCTATAACGGGGTATGAGAGGTCGGATATACGCAACCATACACATGTGTTAGAAACACATAGATGTTGTTTCTCGATGACCCATAATGATACGTCAAGTTGTGTCGATCAAATACTAATTCACAATATAATAAACGCAGCCAATTTAATAAGTCATTTTACTTTATTCTATTATAATCCAAAATAAAGGAAAAGGGTGTAATTCGGAAACAAAACAAAAAAAAAAGTTCATTTCCGTTAATTTAAAAAACAGCCAGTACTCGTGCCTGAAGGATCAAATGAAACAAAAATAAATATGCTTCCACTATGGAAGACCCCGTGGCTGTCTGGGAGAAATACCCAAAGGCCAAAAGGATCGACTTTTCATTTTCATAACATTGTCTAGCTGCATAGCGGAAGGCTCTGGCGACATAGCGGTTACACGTAACTGTTCCGTAACTTGCGCGACAGCGGTTGCAGGCGGTTTTTTCACCGGCGAACTGCTCCGGTGATCATCCACACGGACAGAACATGGATCTGGAACCCATTCCGGGTAGTGGGGAGCACACAACGGAGGAGGCGGATCAATTGGCTAGAAGTATTAAGAAGTATAAGAGACATGCAAATGGAGAAATGGCTCTGCATGTTGATGATATCAATCCGATGGAGGGTATCTGGGGTCGGAAGAGTTTTACTGAAGTGGTAAGAGGCGTCCAGTTGGAGAAGCAGATCTATATGAGTGATGGAGATGATAGTGATGCGGATATGGAGTTTGAGGAGGAAGACGCAATCTTTGGAGACGGGGGAGAGACTAAGGAGGGACGCGTTGCTGTGGATATCCCAACTGGAGAACGTCAGCAATTATGCAAACCATGGCGCCGTGCGTTAATAATAAAGGTCTTGGGTAGGACTCTGTCGTATCGTGTGTTGGAGCAGAGGCTGCATTCTGTATGGCAATTGACTGAAGGCTGTGCTATCATTGATTTGGAGGAGGGTTATTATGCGGTTCGCTTTTACTCTAAAGGGGATTATCAACGTGTTCTTGAAGGAGGGCCTTGGCTCATTCAGGGTCACTATCTAACAGTGATGAAATGGAGACCATTCTTTCACCCCGAAGGCCATACAATTAGATCCACGATGGCATGGGTACGTTTTGCTAAACTCCCCCTTGAGTTTTATAATGAACAGGTGCTTCTGCAGATTGGTAACAAACTTGGTAAGGCTGTAAAGGTGGATGCAACGACATTCGGGGTAGAACGAGGGAAGTATACCCGGGTGTGTGTGGAAGTGGATCTTACGAAGCCTCTTACCTCTGTTATTACCTTAAATGGCCGAGATTATAAGGTTGAATATGAGGGTCTTCATATGATTTGCTTTCAATGTGGGAGATATGGACATCGTCATGACACGTGTGGTGGCAAAGTCCCGATAGACTCCCCTGTGGCAGTGGTGGCAGAGCAGTTATCCGCACGTAGGGTGGAGGACTCATTTGGTCCGTGGATGGTAGCCTCTAATAATAGGCGGAGGCGTAATCAATCACGTGGCGTTGCAGGTACCTCGGTGGAACAGCATAGTATTCGTACAGGAGGTGATCATGGGTTGCAGTCCCAGGCAAGAGATTTTCTAGGCAAGACAAAACAACAAAGTAGTTTGGGACAAGGTATGGCAAGGGGAGGGTCAGTAAACCAACAGTATAAATCTCGGTTTGATGTCCTTGGAGCGGAGGATGATATTACTGAGCCTGCACCAGTCTTCAGCGTTGATGCTCTTCGTCATAAACTTACCAAAATGCCAGCACTAGGCAGGGGAGTTCAATTTACATCACATTCGAAGGACAAAGGGGAGACAAGCAAAGGTAAATCAAAAAAGGGGGTACCGTTGAGGAATGCTTCTACAGTTAGACCTAAGATTCGAATAGCCCAGTCAGAAAGCTTGCCAGTGGCGGAAGGGAGCAGGGATCCCCAGCGAGATGGAGTCGTGACTACGATGAGGCCATCCTTACGAGACCTCACTAATTTGGTCCCTACTCATAGTCACGCTCAACAGCTGATGGATAGTGTGGTGACTACATCTTTGCCCCCAGAGTGCACCGTAAGGCACAGTGGGCAATATATCAAGCATCATCCACCAGATGTGGATAATATGGAGCATACAGTAGTGGATCCTTCAAGTGCTGTGGGGTTACTGCAGGTAAATGGAGTGTGTTCGACTGAGCAGACTGAACCCGAATTCGAGGTGGTTATGGACGAAACTAGGGATTTGGGAAACCCCAGTAATTAACAGGGCTTTCTATAATGAAGGTTTTATCGTGGAATTGTAGGGGTGCAGTATCCCCTACGTTCTATGCATGTTTAAAGGGTTGGATGCGTAAGTATGACCCAGATGTCTTGTTTCTGATGGAACCCCGTGTAAATAGCAGGAAAGGGCGCAAGATTCTGAGAAATTTTGCTTTCAATGAGTTTATTGCTGTTGAAGCGGACGGATTTGCTGGTGGGTTATGGTGTTATTGGAAGTCAGACAAGGTGGAGATGGAAGTTTTGCATTCTACAGATCAAAGTATTAGCTTGGCTATCACAAAGCGTGGGATGGTGCAGTGGATCCTCACCCTTGTATATGCCTCTCCACTAGATTCATCCAGGCAGGGGTTATGGCGGGACCTGGAAATTTTAGGGAGCATATTCAAGTGTTCTTGGTGCCTTATTGGTGATTTTAACGAAGTGTTAACTCAAGAGGATAAGAGGGGTGGAAGGCGGTTTACTGGGAATGTTGGTCTTAGCCGTGTTATTCAGAGTTGTGAGCTACTTGACATGCCGTATTCTGGACCTAAATACACGTGGACGAACAATAGGACTGGAGCAGGCAGAATATTGGAACGTCTTGATTACGTACTTTGTAATCAAGAGTGGAATGCTGCTTTCCCACAAGCGTTGTTGCATCATCTTCCCAAGACAAGTTCAGATCACCATCCCCTTGCTTTTGCAGTTGTGGCAGCAAAGTTCCAAAAGGAGAGAGCACAGGTTTGTGTTCCAAGCGTGTTGGCTTGAACACCGTATGTTTAAGGACTTTCTCAAGGAGAATTGGTGTGACCAGGGACGTGGTTTACATGATGTATTGTCAGATTGCAAAGAAAGGCTGCAATGGTGGAGTAGGAATGTATTTGGGAACCTCAGAAATAGGAAGGAACATTGCTTGGCTAGACTAGCAGGCATCCAGCGGACCATGTACACTAGACCCTCACCCTATTTGTTCAAATTAGAAAAGCATATTCAGCAGGAGTATCAAGATTGTCTTGCGCAGGAGGAAGTGTATTGGCTACAGCGATCCAAGTTAAACTGGATAACACAAGGGGAGCGTAACACCAAGTACTTCCATGCTACGACACTAATGAGAAGGAGACAAGCTACAATCAGCCGGTTGAAGGATGATAATGAGGTATGGGTGGAAGATGATACTCTAATGCAGAATATGGTGACTAAATTTTATTGTGAACTATATGCTGATGATGCCAGCAGCTATATTCCTCCTTATGAGCTTCACTACCCGAGCCTTACTCACTTGGAGGTGCAGTCACTTAATAGGACAGTTTATGACTCGGAAGTGTACGCAGCAGTGTGTCAAATGGGTCCATATAAGAGCCCGGGACCAGATGGTTTCTCACCTATATTCTTTCAACAGAATTGGGATATTGTTGGCGAGTCAGTGACACGTTTTGTGGTGGAGAGCTTTCAGACAAGGAAGTTTCCGGCTCATATGAACGCTTCTTTTATTACGCTAATACCAAAGATAGCTACCCTGGAGAAGATTTCACAGTTTCGACCTATATCACTGTCGAATGTCGTGATTAAGATTATCTCCAAAATTGTTGCTATTAGGCTCAAGGGTGTTATTGACAAACTGGTTAGTACAACTCAATGTAGCTTCATTCCAGGCCGCCAAGCCAGCGATAACATTATAGTTGCCCAAGAAATATTACACACGATGCATAAGAAAAGGGGACAAAGTGGCATGATGGTAGTTAAATTAGATTTGGAAAAAGCATATGATCGTGTTAAATGGCAGTTCCTTAAGCATGTGCTCCAAGCAGTCGGGTTTAATGCAGACTTTGTAGAACTCATAATGTTTCTGAGTACATCGGCCACGATGAGTGTGCTGTGGAATGGTGGGGTATTGAAATCATTTCAACCGCAGAGGGGGCTAAGACAAGGAGATCCGTTGGCACCTTACCTATTTGTTTTGTGTATGGACTTTTTGAGCCAAAGAATACATGAGGAGGTGGCTGGAAATCGATGGAAACCAATCAAAGTTTCTAGGAGTGGCCCAACTATTTCCCACTTTTTGTTTGCGGATGACTTATTATTATTTGGTACAGCAAGTGTGGGACAAGCTGAAGTCATGTCCTCCCTGCTGCAGAATTTCTGCACCATCACCGGGCAGAAGGTAAGTGTAAGCAAGTCCCAGGTGTACTTTTCTTCAAATGTTAGTCGACAGTGTGCAGATGCCATTAGCCACAGATTCGGAATCCCTATTACCCAGGACTTGGGAAGATATTTGGGGGTACCACTATTACATACTCGTGTTAATGCTGGCACTTATAATTATTTGCTGGATAAAACTAAGGGGCGACTTGCATCGTGGAAAGGCCGGATGATGTCTAAGGCAGCTAGGAATATTTTGATTCAATCAGTTTCCTCAACGATACCTTACTATGCCATGCAAACATCGATTTTACCAGCTGCAACTGTGGAGGCATTGGAACGACTCAATCGCTCATTCTTTTGGGGAGAATTTGAGACATCACGCAAGATGCACATGGTTGCATGGAAAGTGATATGTCAACCGAAGCTTGGAGGGGGTACTGGCCTTAAAAGACTGCGCTTGATGAACCGTGCTTTGATTGCTAAGTTGTTATGGCGACTGCTACTTAATGAGGATGTATTGTGGGTGAAGGTTTTAATGGCTAAATATGGTAGTCCACTACAACTGAATCAGCCGAGGAAGCCCTGTACACATACGTGGCGCAACATCTTATCTGTAGTCCCCCTTGTACTTGCGGGCTTAGTTCCACCGGGTTCCATGGAAATGTCGCAGCATGTCAATACGAGTAGGTGGGTTTGGGCAGGTACACCTAATGGGCATTACACGGTTTCCACAGCATATAAGCTGCAGCTTGGTGCTCAGGAGCCGAATGACAACCGCCATTGGCACAGGATTTGGAGATTGAAATGACCACAGCGCGGGAATTTTCTGTTATGGCAAGCTCGCTTGGATAGGCTTCCAACAGCGGAAAAATTATATTGCAAAAACTTACTGGAGTCTCCTTCCTGCCCCCTTTGCAAACACCCGCGGGATACTATCCTGCATTCGTTAAGAGATTGTGGTTGGGCATCAAGACTTTGGAAACACATGGTCCCGGCAGCACGTGCGCACGAGTTTTTCAGTAGGCAAGGCGGAGTGCAGAGGTGGTTAGATAGTAATTTGAGCGTGCCGCAAACTACTGGTGATCGTGGAAAGCTTTGGCCGTATACATTCCGGGAGGCAGTGCATTCCATATGGACATTGCGGAACAAGATGATATTTCAGCAGGATTTTGTACGACCCTGTCTATTGGCTGTAGTGAATAGTATATATGATAGAGTGCGTAATATTCGTATAGCGTGACATTTACATTCTGAAGTTACATAGGAGTGTAGGGTGGTAGAAGTTAGAGAGTACACATGTACGTTGTATGGCATAGTCCTTTGACTTTGTTGAATTAATAAAATGATCTATTCCCTCGAAAAAGAGGAGTAAAAAAAAAGGCCAAAAGAATCGATCAAGTATTTCCCTCTAACACAATTATAGCCCACTATTCTCTTAAGCCGAATAAGTTACTCAATTATTTTCATTATAAGTCTAATATCAGTTTTCAAAGAGTAATTTTTTTTACCGATATACGAAGAAATTTTTTCCCTTTTTCTTTTTAGTTGTTGTTTGAAAGGAAATAGATCATCTTTCAAAGTCTTGTTTCTTAAACCTCTTTTTTTTGAACTAAACTATGTTATATAAAATATACATTTGAGTGTGCAGTATATGTGAATTCAATGTAGTATATACTCAAGCGTGTGCTAACAATATTTTTATTTATAAAAGTGATTTATGAAGAAATAATTTAAGAGAGATCTCACCCGGTTAAAATATGCAAAGTAAATTTGAATTCTTACAAATCTTTTTGGTGTGGATCCTCCTTTATGTTCTTCAAATGGGCATGTAAACTAAATCTATTTAACACAAAAGAACCGGTTGTTCGTTCAAAGTAAGATAATTCAATCAATGTTATTAGGTTTTATTACTTTCAGCTCTAACATATTCGAGTTCAAATCAATATTAAGTTCATCAAAATAGAATATTTGCACGATTCACTTTATATACATCTTTAAAACTAAGATGACTATTTGATGCTAAAAAAATACTATATGGTATCCAAAAATTGATATATATTTTGTTCTGAAACTCGCATAGTTATGCAGAGCACTTTCATTTCGGCCCATTTTCTCAAATTTGTTGGACAAAACAGAGCATTTCCATTTTCTTTGTACTAAGGGTAATAGTTCAAGCTGCTCATGAACTGTTGGATTCAATTCGAACCGTTTCAACGTCGGCTGCTGGGAGAGAATCTGCAATTGCAAGCAAGGTCAGAGGCCCTAAATGTGAAACGGGACTTGCATCATTTTCCGAACAATAAATCACCTAACGGTCTGTACCAAATGAGCAGCCTTGTTTTCAAGAATGGACTCTTGTCTACCCCGACCCCGGTTTCGACGTTGCTTGAAGCCAATCCTGGTAAACCTTTAAGCGATTTCAGTTTTGGAAAGAAAAAAAATCCCCTTTTTAAGGAAGACCTTCATTCTGATTTTCTTGGTAATAGATTCCATAAGAAAGTATATAGAATGGATTCAGTTATGTTAATTGCACCTAGATTATCCGTGTCAAATTTTTATGCCTGTTGAATCAGAAGAAAGCATGAATGGTAGAGAGTTACTAGATTTTTGTATCTCAATTAAGAAAGATTTTAATTTTCAGGGGCATATACAACTACTCGGACCCATAACAACGGTTCTGAAGTATTGTTCTGGGAAAGGCATTTAAGCAGACTCACTAATTCTGTCAATATTCTTCTTGATTCCAAGCCTGAGTTTTTTTTCAGACCCAAAAGAAATATGGCCGAGTATGATAAGTTTCTAGGAAAATCAACTATGTGGGATTCGTTAGTTCGTGCTTTAGTGAATGATTCAATGAGAAAAGCTTTGCCTCGTGCCTTGGAAATGAGAAAATGTGGGGAAGAAATAGCGATTACTGCACTTGTGAGTGGCAATTTGGACAAATTAGGGCGTATAGAGTCCGCGGATGAGGATACTATTTTGAAGATTTTGGATATTTATTTGCACTTTGGTAGCTACATTCCTCTTGAGTTGGGAGTTCAGAGGAGGGAGGCTCGTTTGGCTGTTGTAGGGTATGGGAGGGATATTGCTGGTGCGAAATATTCGGATTGGGCAAGGTAACCATTGGTACTTTTAATAATGTTGCGACTTCAATAATTTCATTTTACGAACGAATCGCGTGGTGTTATATGTGATTTCTTTTTAGGCAGGCAGAGGAAGCGTCTGGATAAACTGAGGTCACCTTCAGTTTCTGAACTCTTGTTATCGAGTGATGGTGATCACATTTTGGAAGGTTGTGTGACTAACCTTTTTGTTGTTTGTTGTAAGGTGAGAAATTGATATTTTTCATTTTTTTTTTCTTTGGCCCTGTTTTTATATTTCTGTTTTTGGATGGATTGTTTAATTTCGTATCTGTCTGCATGTACATCATGTCAATAGTTGAACATGTGTCTGATGATTATGAAACTGAAATGCTGAGATCGCAATGTTACACTGATTGAATAATGTAGCGGTGTTTTTTTTTTTTCCTCCCAATAAAACTGATTGAATTAAGTAAAACTTTATTTTGAAGGAATAATCAATCAATGGCTTACCAGCGTGAGTTGCATTCCACCTCTTATGATCCTCGTGATCAGAAGGATTCTAGCATGATTTATGATTCTGTTTTCTTGAACTGAGTTTATCCAGGGGCTGATTTATCGTAGGATATAGAAAAAGAAACTTTGGACTCCTTGTTTTACTCTTCGAAGCTCTAGGTCTTAACGATATTTGTCTGACGAGTCAAACAGAAGGGGTTTATAGATTCTGTCTTTCAGCTTTCTGCTGTATTGACCTATTATGTTTAGGATTTCAAATATTCATGAGGATGGTTTCTGTTCAGACTAGAAGCCAGTGCAGCCACTACCTCCTAAAATAGATTTCATGTCGTGGTGATTTGAGAACACAGTCTTGGAAATATACTGAAATTTTAGTTTGGAATTTTGGACTTCACCTAGTTGGTGACTATATTGTTTTTGCTTAAAGAATTTACACAAATAGAGTAACTTGGCCCCTTGCTGTGTGCAGTAACAAAGTTGAACACTAACTTAAGCAATTGGTTTTCTTTTCTTCCCACTTTATATGTTCCTACAACGCTGCAGAGACACGAATAATATAGTCTGGACAACATTTTTCTCTGGTTTTGATGATTAGTTATACAGATAATCTATTTTCCATGAATATTGTTTGAGTTGAAACTCTATCATATTAGATTTTTCAATCATCTTTTGGGCTTGTTTGCAGGATGGTCGTGAAGATTTCATTGAGACCAAGCCCAAAAATTTGGCTTCCAAAAGCTCTGTTGAAATACAGACCGCTCCTCTTAGTGACGGTGTCCTCCCTGGTGTAATACGTCAAGTTATTATTGAGTAAGTAGTTTACGGTGTCTGTTAGAAAATATATCTGCATATTAGGGAATGTTAGTTAATTTGCAAGTTGGGAAGTGTTATTAGTTTTGATGTCTCTTGCTGTTTGTGAGGGTAATTGTCATTTTAGCTTAACAAGACAATTTCATTCAACTATTTTATAGCCTTGCTGGAGATTAGTCAGCCTGATTTTACAGATTTTAACCAGATAACTCAGCAGGAGAAAATGTTCTGATAAAAGGACTGGTCGCAAATCCAAATATAAGTTCCCATTATTTCTGTTAGCAATTGCTATATGCTGTACTTTCAAACGGAAAGTTTGGTGTCTTTTAGGCGTTCAACTTCTGGAGTAAGGATTTTTTATCTGAAAGATACCGCTCGGAATTAATACTGAATTGAGACTAATAATTCTCAAAAGCACAACATTATCAAGCCTTTTTCAGACTAGCTGATGGCATCCATATGGATATTTTTCGCTATTGCTTCATATTATTTGATATATCCTCCATAATGGCCAAGCTGGTCATATCCTTTTTGATGATTTCCTTCGCAACATTTTTTGTCTTCCTTTTCCCCATTTACCAAGCAATTGGATTTCTTTCTGGCCACCGTATCATGTCTAGTATATTGATTCTTTTCACCTGGAATCGTAATAGGATACAAGAAGTTACAATCTCAAAGCCTTGTAAGAAGTGTCATACTGACAGCATTAAATGTTTCAGACTTGAATTTGGCGATGAAAGAAACCGTTTTAATATAATCATTTATGTTCTTTTATGGCATTGATTGCAGCGTATGTGCAAAAACAGGAATCCCACTTAGAGAAGTTTCACCATCATGGAGTCAGCGTGATATTTGGGAAGAAGCATTCATCACTAGTATGTTCTCTTGTTATGGTACTTTACTGCAATATTGAACCAACTTAAGACTGGGGAAGAAGATCTAATATTTTGATCTCTCTCGGTCAAGTATCTACTTTTCTTTTCTTTCTTTTGTGCTGTGTGACTTTTATCTCGTGTATTAGATTGTTCGTGAAAAAGGTAACGTGTTTTTCAGCTATGCACCCTCTTACCAGACCCATAATCATCAATTTCTAAAGGAACCCTGAAAGTGAAATAGTTTTACTCTTTTGAGTGATGTGCTTATGCATATTTCCCCTGCATGGTTTTATATCCTAATTAGCTTGGAATGCATAATCCAAGTTGCTTTGTAAAAACTGATGAGGTTATTCTTTGGTTACTGTTTCATGTGAATAAAGTTCTGAGTTAAAGAAAATGACAGATGGCTTGAGGCTTCTGCAACATGTGCAAACAATAGTGGCACCAAGTTCATGGAAATCATTGGAATCAAAATCGTGGAGAGATGTGACATGGGAGGAGAAAGAGTTTAAGGTATATGAACTTCAAAAAAGTGTAAAGATTCTGATTTCAGTAAGCTAATCTTCTATTATATGGTGGTTTGATTTTCAGGAGAATCCTGGGATGATCACGTCAATCATCAAGGTGAATAAGATTTCTCTTTTTACACCCCGCATGACCTACTAGATTTGCACCTCTCTGAGAATATGGTCCAGGATAGGAGTTTATGGAGACAGATGATTAAGGTTAATGAGGTTGTAGACGCACGTTAGAGTATATATAGGAACTTAGATACTCTCTACACTTTATGTTGACTTTGCACTTTTTTGTTTGTCTTTGTCTTTGTCTTGCATTATATGTGCATATACACATTTATGACTATTTTATTGCCGGAAACTTTCTATTTGTATTAAATGAATTCTCTCACTAACACACTAGAGCACCATATCTCGATTATTGTGTCATTTATGCAGGTACATATAGAGGCGGGAGTCTCACTGGAAGCAAACTCTTTATCCTTTGGGATGGAGGTATCGTTTGCCTGCCTCTCACCCTCCCCAGACCCTTGCGATAGCTTTTACTGTCGTTGGAATATACTGGATACGGTTGATTGATTGATAGTTAGTAGTTTGCTGATAGGTTAGTTTTTTTTATAGAAACCAAGAAGCATCACGTAAATGCTTTGATGAATTATGCTGGCGCGCTGGTGTACATGCTGTTAAGTTATAAATTGTTTTGAGAGATCGATGTTGAACAGTGAGTTCCAATCTCAACCATCTTGGACATAGTGTGATTTTCTCATCTTGCATCAAATATCAAACACAAATTTAACTCATTTAAAACATCTTTTCATCATCAAAACAATTTATAACTTAACAATCTCCCCCTTTTTGATGATTTCAAAACCATGATTCAAAAGATGTTTTTACATGATATATTTTCAATTTAAACTTGATATTATACAATCCCCCCTTAGTTCATGCTCCCTTATCATAGAACACATAAAAAATTTCTTTTCAACATGCAATCTACCCAAAATGTGATATCAATACCAAAATGCTCCCCCTCAATCTATGCATCAAGTTTCACATTTTGATCATTTCAATATGTAAGACATATCAAGAAACTTCATGTCATGCTATACCACATTCAACTTCTCAAGGTAAGCTATGTGATACAAAAACACCAATATCATATCAAGATGAGTCATTAAGATACCCGTGCTTAACCAAACTATACCATGCCAACATGTCCAACCAACTATGCTAAAACATGTCATCCACATGCTCATGCCCAATCATGCTATATGCCAAAACATGCTCAAACATGCCAATTATGCCATTATGCCAACAAAACACTTACCAATTACTACTAAATATGCCAACAACAAAACAATTACCAACTACTTCTCCCCTTTTTTGAAAGCATCAAACAATAACATGAATAGGTAGAATATCAACAATGAGATATCAAGTTTTGAGATACATAAGTAAACTCAAACTCTAAGTCAAACATAGAGAAAACTATTCTTCATCAGAGGAAAATGCTAATCCAGGAAGGCACGCCTTAAGTTTGTTCTTGAGTTTATTATATTTTGTCTCGATGGTTGAAACACGCTTCTTGAGACTTGTATTCTCTTTCTCAAGCTCATCAATGCATACAGCTTCTTTGGTTAGATCTTCTCCCCATTGACCAAGTGTGAATTGGATTTCGTCAATTTCTGTTTTAACATCGAACTCTTCATCAGACCCGCTTCCTTCTGTCATAGGCGCTTTTCCTTTGTCCTTTCGGGAGGTAGGACTTTGAGGGTTAGGTTGGGGTTCAATGGTTGGCTCAGTAGGGTGTGTTGGCAATACCGGCTCATTCTCAGCTTCATCTTCCTCAAGGTCATGTGTATCACCCCGTCGTTGCACTTTCTTTCTTGACTTAAGAATTTGCTGGATGTTAAACTTTGTGTAATAATCCTTATTGGTAATGGACTCTTCATACTCGTCATCCATCACTATGTCGGTCTTTCTCAACAATCTATATATCAGATTACTGTAAGGAAGTGCTTTTGATTTCTTGGTAACTGCCTCCAACACATTTTCAAAGAAAACTTCCCCAAAGTTTACTTGTTCCTTCATGGCTATGCGGTAGGTAATATAAAAGTCTAGGTTGCTTGGAAGTTTGGCCGATTTTCCATTTACACAGAATGTAACGATGGCAAGCAAAACTCGATAAACTAAAGGCATATCATTTGTGTTTTTCGTGGGGTGGAATCCAAGAAAGGTTTTTATTTCGTTCTCGGTTACTTGGTACTTGTAATAATCCCACTTCCAAGGATCGAAATCTTGGACTCCCTCATCAGGTGCACCAAGAATTTCGTTAATCTGTTTGGTGTGAAATGAAACGACTTGACCATCAATAACTGAATTTAGAGAGAACGGCTTTCCTTTGAGATAGTTAATCCAAAGATTTGCATAAAACATTCGAGTATAATGAGTCGACATAGTGCCCATCTCAGAAGAATCCCAAATAAACATCCATTTTTGAGCATACAACCAATCAATGATTGGTTTTAATTCCTCACTGCTCAAAATGTCCTCAATTTTAAGCAGTTTCAATGGAATAGTAGACCTCTTGCTACTTTCCCATTCTTCAAATAATAATTGAGCTCTAAGAGAGATATGAGTGGATAAACCTGAGCCTAGGGGTGCAGCAAGCGCATTCTCAATTTCTCCAGTTTTGAGCCAAGGGAAATTCTTAATCATAAGTGTTTCTCTAATCTTACGTAGCAAGTTTTCCTGTGATGGCTCTGGTTGCTTCCTCAGTCCTGCTGTTTTAGAACCCGTTGGAATGCCTTGTTGTGAATTTCTTTGCCTTTTTGGATGATTTTTGGTTCTTGGTGCCATTTGAGAGGATTAGTGCACGAAAATGTTGGATGGGTTGCTTGGAAATTGAAAATAGATGTGGATTAGGGTAGGGTTAACGAAAAGATTGAACTTGAGAGAAGAAATTTGAGATTTGTGTTAGAAGTTTTGGTATTTCGCAGTAGGAGGCTTTAGGGTTCGATGTTAGAAATGAAGAAATGAGGGTTTTCGCAGTTTTTATAAACCCTGTCCCGCTGACATCGATCGATATTGCCGTACCAATATCCCCATACAAATCCATATGAAGCAATTGTAGAGGTTTGATGGTGGAGATTTCACTTTTGGGCTTAAAACTTGTTTTAACAAGCTTTGACTTTTGACAAGTGTCACATAAGCCATGATTTTCGAAATTTAATTTTGGAAGACCTTGGACTTTTTCATTTTTGCAAATCTCTTTGAAATTTTTAAAACTAATATGTCCAAGTCGATCATGGCAAATCTCTTTTGGGCTTAAAACTAATATGTCTAAGTCCCAGACATCGATCGATCGATGTCTTAAGAGACATCAGTCTCTGAGACTTCCACATAGATCGATCGATGTCCTAAAACAAGTTTTCCACTTAGACTTGCCGTACCAATATCCCCATACAAATCCATATGAAGCAATTGTAGAGGTTTGGTGGTGGAGATTTCACTTTTGGGCTTAAAACTTGTTTTAACAAGCTTTGCCTTTTGACAAGTGTCATATGAGCCATGGTTTTCGAAATTTAATTTTGGAAAACCTTGGACTTTTTCATTTTTGCAAATCTCTTTGAAATTTTTAAAACTAATATGTCTAAGTCCCAGACATCGATCGATCGATGTCAGCGGGACAGGGTTTATAAAAACTGCGAAAACCCTCATTTCTTCATTTCTAACATCGAACCCTAAAGCCTCCTACTGCGAAATACCAAAACTTCTAACACAAATCTCAAATTTCTTCTCTCAAGTTCAATCTTTTCGTAAACCCTACCCTAATCCACATGTATTTTCAATTTCCAAGCAACCCATCCAACATTTTCGTGCACTAATCCTCTCAAATGGCACCAAGAACCAAAAATCATCCAAAAAGGCAAAGAACTTCACAACAAGGCATTCCAACGGGTTCTAGAACAGCAGGACTGAGGAAGCAACCAGAGCCATCCCAGGAAAACTTGCTACGTAAGGTTAGAGAAACACTTATGATTAAGAATTTCCCTTGGCTCAAAACTGGAGAAATTGAGAATGCGCTTGCTGCACCCCTAGGCTCAGGTTTATCCACTCATATCTCTCTTAGAGCTCAATTATTATTTGAAGAATGGGAAAGTAGCAAGAGGTCTACTATTCCATTGAAACTGCTCAAAATTGGGGACATTTTGAGCAGTGAGGAATTAAAACCAATCATTGATTGGTTGTATGCTCAAAAATGGATGTTTATTTGGGATTCTTTTGAGATGTGCACTATGTCGACTCGTTATACTCGAATGTTTTATGCAAATCTTTGGATTAACTATCTCAATGGAAAGCCGTTCACTCTAAATTCAGTTATTGATGGTCAAGTCGTTTCATTTCACACCAAACAGATTAATGAAATTCTTGGTGCACCTGATAAGGGAGTCCAAGATTTCGATCCTTGGAAGTGGGATTATTACAAGTACCAAGTAACCGAGAACGAAATAAAAACCTTTCTTGGATTCCACCCCACGAAAAACACAAATGATATGCCTTTAGTTTATCGAGTTTTGCTTGCCATCGTTACATTCTGTGTAAATGGAAAATCGGCCAAACTTCCAAGCAACCTAGACTTTTATATTACCTACCGCATAGCCATGAAGGAACAAGTAAACTTTGGGGAAGTTTTCTTTGAAAATGTGTTGGAGGCAGTTACCAAGAAATCAAAAACACTTCCTTACAGTAATCTGATATATAGATTGTTGAGAAAGACCGACATAGTGCTTGATGACGAGTATGAAGAGTCCATTACCAATAAGGATTATTACACAAAGTTTAACATCCAGCAAATTCTTAAGTCAAGAAAAGAAGCGCAACGACGGGGTGATACTCATGACCTTGAGGAAGATAAAGCTGAGAATGAGCCGGTATTGCCAACACACCTTACTGAGCCAACCGTTGAACCCCAATCTAACCCTCAAAGTCCTACCTCCCGAAAGGACAAAGGAAAAGCGCCTATGACAGAAGGAAGCGGGTCTGATGAAGAGTTCGATGTTAAAACAGAAATTGATGAAATCCAATTCACACTTGGTTAATGGGGAGAAGATCTAACCAAAGAAGCTGTACGCATTGATGAGCTTGAGAAAGAGAATACAAGTCTCAAAAAGCGTGTTTCAACCATCGAGACGAAATATAATAAACTCAAGAACAAACTTAAGGCGTGCCTTCCTGGATTAGCATTTTCCTCTGATGAAGAATAGTTTTCTCTATGTTTGACTTGGAGTTTGAGTTTACTTAGGTATCTCAAAACTTGATATCTCATTGTTGATATTCTACTTATTCATGTTATTGTTTGATGCTTTCAAAAAGGGAGAGAAGTAGTTGGTAATTGTTTTGTTATTGGCATGATGGTTTAGTAGTAATTGGTAAGTGTTTTGTTGGCATGTTTTGGCATATAGCATGATTGGGCATGAGCATGTGGATGACATGTTTTAGCATAGTTGGTTGGACATGTTGGCATGGTATAGTTTGGTTAAGCATGGGTATCTTAATGACTCATCTTGATATGATATTGGTGTTTTTGTATCACATAGCTTACCTTGAGAAATTGAATGTGGTATAGCATGACATGAAGTTTCTTGATATGCCTTACATATTGAAATGATGAAAATGTGAAACTTGATGCATAGATTGAGGGGGAGCATTTTGGTATTGATATCACATTTTGGGTAGATTGCATGTTGAAAAGAAATTTTTTATGTGTTCTATGATAAGGGAGCATAAACTAAAGGGGTTGTAAAATATCAAGTTTAAATTGAAAATATATCATGTAAAAACATCTTTTGAATCATGGTTTTGAAATCATCAAAAAGGGGGAGATTGTTAAGTTATAAATTGTTTTGATGATGAAAAGATGTTTTAAATGAGTTAAATTTGTGTTTGATATTTGATGCAAGATGAGAAAATCACACTATGTCCAAGATGGTTGAGATTGGAACTCACTGTTCAACATCGATCTCTCAAGCTGGGGACATCGATCGATGTCACTTCAGCCTCTGAAATCGATCGATCGATGTCAGTCAGAGAGCATCGAACTCTCAACCAAAGGACATCGATCGATCGATGTCACTTCAGCCTCTGACATCGATCGATGTCAGTTAGTGAACATCGATCTCTAAACCAAGTGACATCGATCGATCGATGTCACTTCAGTCTCTGATATCGATCGATCGATGTCAGACAGTGTCAAAAACTGCAATGTTCTGGAGGACATCTATCTCTCCCCCCAGGCACTTCGATCGATCGATGTCCTCCAGAATTCAAATTTTCTGAATGCTGGAACAAAATCCAAGGAAGATTTATGATGTTTTCTCTCTCCAATCTTGCTCAAATTTCTTGTGGACTTTAACCCGACATACTACATGCTTCCTTGACTATTTTAACAATGTCTAAGATTCTCTAGGGTGGCTATTCAAGATCAAATCACTCCATAGGGTGGCTAAAGACTATTTGGGCACTATCTTGACATTTTTGAAGATAAAGACTTGGTGGAGAGCCTCAAAAACGTGGTGAACTTCATATATAAATAGAGGAAGCTTGGATGAGGCAATTACACACTTTCAATATCATCTAGCTTTATCTTTCATTGTTGTATAGTTCTCTCATACTTGTAAATTTGCTTAAAGCTTGTTTAGCTTTTCTTTGCTCTTCATTGTTGTATATTGAGAGAAAGAGAGTCAAACACAAGAGGAACCATAAATATTTGATCTCTTGCTTGTGCTTAGACTTGTGAGAAAGTGTGAACCTTACTATATTTCTTCAACCCATTGCGAGAAGTTCTTGAGGGAACTTTTGTTGAAGTTGTGAGGAAGCAAGAAGTTGTTCTTGCTAAGAGCTGTAGTTGCTGTAGTTGCACAAGTGTGTTTTGTGCAAGAAGTTGCTGTTGTTGTTGCTTACACTAAGGTGTTAGTGTAAGTGTTGCTGTGGTTGTTCTTATTGTTCATAATAAGAAGAGTAGTTGTTGAAAATCCACTTTGGCAACAAAGTGGTAGTGGAGTAGAATCATTTACGATTCGAACCACTCTATATCCGGTGTACTCATTCACTACTTCTCATCTCCCATTCTTGCTCTGATTTTGAATATCTTTTGAGTTGAGCCAAACGAGAAAATTCCGCAAAAGAGTCAAACACTCTATTCATCCTCCTCTGGAGTGTATTTCGGACCTAACACATGCATCGTTAAGGAAATATCATAACATCCATCTTCATGCTTTTACTCTTCAGGATCTCTGTTTGCAATGTAGCTAATATTACATCTAGATTCTTAATGTAGATAATTAGATCGTATTAATTGACCAGAAAAGTACGTTGGTCTTTTCTACTTGGAGACTGTAATGACTTCGAAATTTTTAACCAGAAGGAGCTCATGGAACAAGCTGCCCTTGAAGCACATCCAGTTGCCATGTTTGGTGATTGATAGCATTTGCTACAGAACCAAAGAAATAGTTCTGGAAGCATATCCACTTGTCATGTTTGCTGATCAATAGCATGCCAGACAACCTTTTGGCTCCCCTTTAACATGACAGCAAGTTGGTATTTGTTACCGTTTCGCATGAAGCAAACTCTCTATCTCTTGGGATGGAGGTATTGTTTATCTGTCTCTTACCCTTCCCAGACTTAACGATAGCTTTTGCAAACTCTCTATCTCTTGGGATGGAGGTATTGTTTGCCTGTCTCTTACCCTCTCCAGACTTTAACGATAGCTTTTGATGTTGTTAAGATATACTGGGTATGATTGCTGTTGTTGTTGTACAGTTTCCCAGTTGAGAGATTTTGTCATTATTTTCTTTGCTTCATGAAGTGCCTGAGAACTCTACCACTCAAATTACCTGTTGATTTCTTTATCATTTCGGCATGTTAACAATAAAAACAACATTATCCATTGTTTTAGAGGCCCTCGTCTATGGAGAAGTATGAGGAGGGTCAGATGTACGCATTTATATCCATGTGTTAGAAACACACATGTGTTATTTTCTGATGACCCATAATGAATATTGCGTCAAGCTGTGTCGATTAGATGTTACTTCACAATATAAGAAACGCAGCCATTTTAGTGAGTCATTTTGCTTTATTCAATCATATTCCTAAGTTAAGAAAGAATGTGTCATTGAATTTATTAGAAATATAATCATATTTTTGCATGTAAGAAAGCATCTGTAATGAGCTAATGTGCGTGACTGCAGATGTGATTGAGAGACAAATGATCTGTTTTAACAACCAGTTTTTGACAATTTTTCTTTTGAATAACAAGGGTTTTGAATATAAGTTACCCTTTTCAATTATAAAACTCACCGGTCTCGTTATTTCTCATAATTGGCTGCTATTTTCATATTTTGAAGTAAATATTATCCTAAGTAAAGATCTGAAACTATTCCCAGTATAGAATGAAGGTTTATCAGAAATATGTCTTCGCTTCTTTTCCTTTTTTCCTCCCCTGTTCTCTCTGACATTTTCCCCTGCAGAAAGGGATGAGATCTCCTACCCTTAAAAAGCCTCACCCCACTGCTTACCGCACGACACGTGGCAGCATGGTGATGTGGTGAGGCTAGATGCAGGTGATCTTCATCTAGTCTCATCATCTCACCCTGCTGCCACGTGTCGCGCAGTGAGCAGTGGGGTGAAGGAATCCTAACCTCTGTTGAAAGAGACCGGATCTTCTCACCTCTCACACCCTAACCTCATTGTCCACCGCCAGCTACGTGACAGTAAGGAGGATGACGAGGTTAGATGAGTGTCACCCGCATCTAGTCTCATCACCTCTCTTGCTGTCATGTGGCGGGCGGTAATCAATGAAGTGAGGGTATAGACGATAAGGAGATCCAGTCTCCTGAAATGCTATGGGCCATGTTCTACCAGAGTACAGCTGGCCACGTTAAAAAGGAGATGAGGGTTGAGAGTGGAAGTGGAAGTGGCAGCCATTTCATTTTCTCTTCTAAACATGATCTTACTCACGTGTCCTGCCTATGTTGTTGTTTTAAGAAACATTATCATTTTCTGAAAGAATTATTTCTGGAGCAAAAGGTCAATACCTCTGGTTTCGTAGGTCTTTTATCGCTTCAATCCCAAGGAACTTTGTATAAGATACAAATCAGAAACTCAACGGCCTCCTAGATTGGCAAGGCTTTGCCAGAGACCCACTGCAAGGTGTCTATTCCAAACCGGACTAGCAACCCTCTAACCCAATTGAGCTGGATACAATAGTTTTGCTATTACTGGTCTAGACAACATTATTACACCCGCGTATGTCCTAGTTTGAACATACGCCTTTCTAGAGCAATGTCTCAACCCGAATACCAACCGAGTCATGCTCTGGAGGCTTCTTAAAGAGTTGTTTGCACAACACACCAAACATCTATAAGTAATGAGCCACTATCTAACCATCGGTACATGACTTTCTACAGCATTATATCATCTTTTAGAGTAAACGAAGACAAAAATACTTCTCTCATGTGTTTGACAATTGACATCTTCTTCTTCCTTTATTCAGAAACACCTTTCTTCTTCACCATCTTCACACTCTTGAAGCATGTCCGCCGCCACCCTATGCTGTCAAATGTTGTTTTAAGAAAACATTATCATTTCCTTAAAGAGTTATTGATACATGTTATCCATTTCTTTTTTAAAATTTACACTAAATTGTTCTTTTTTTTTTAAAACATAGGGGGTATTTTTGTCATTTTGAACATCTATAAGTATTGAAATTATATATTTTATCTAAATCTGGAAAAAGTTTGACAATGAACATCTCACCTGTTGTAGAAACTCAGGTTCCGGTTCAAAGTTTGGATAAAGTGTGTAATTTCAGTACTTATGGAGGTTTAGTGTAAATTTTAAAAAAAAGTAAACAACAGATATCAATCACTCTTTCCTTACAATACTGTATATGTATTTGATAAGAAAGCATCATCTTCATGTCAATGTTTCTCATTTCTCATAATTTCCTATAACAAAACAAATTAGTTGCTTTCATCGCATTAGTTTGATGAACTATTTCATGAATTATGGGGGTTTTGCAAATATTAAGAGAAAAGCGTAAATATCAAATGCAATTTCATTTATGGAAAACCCTTTCTTTTGAGGATCCCACTCAAATGTTGGTGTTTTTATGTGCTCTTGTTCGATCGACTCCATCAGTCGAACTCTAACCAAAATAGTTAAAATAGTTGAAGTCCTCGATTCAATTAGATATCGATTCTATTGATTTATCTTTAGACCGATTGATCGATTCATGATGGACAACATAGTATGTTGTTGTATTCGCATGAATTTTGAGAAAAGTTACAACATGAGACATGTCTATATAATCATGGACAATCATATATTATCTATGAAAGTTAAGTTTTGTCGAGAGATAGAAAAATCAACTCCATATTTGATAAACTAAAGCCTATATATACATGAAAAATGAGTAGCTTTTAAGATATTTTTGCAAAACATATGTAGAATTTCTTCTTTTATTGTATTCTCTTTTTTTCTACAAAATTTTTTGGGATTAGACCCTTCTAAAATCAAAATTTGCTTTAAGGAAACATTCACACAGTATACTTTACACGTTTGTAAAGCAAAATTTGCTTTAAGAATAATGTAACACCTCAGGGTTGGTTTTATCTTCTATCTTTTAAATCTTAAAATCTATTTTCTGAGTATTTTGAATAATTTGACATATTCTATTCATATTCTCCAGCAACGTCTACTTCATTTAAGTTTTCTGTAACATTATGACTTGAACCAATCTATGGTTAGTGAATCAAAATCCTATATCAGTATGTTAATATAAGCATATTGATAATTAGTCATCGACTAACGTTGTCATGCTAATTATAAGAGATATGTCAATCCGTAAGAAATCGCAAGCCTAGAATAGGGGTCATGTGTATTATTTGATACATTTGTTACTATATAATTGATTAATGAGTATTTATTAAAAATGTTGAGTAGTTATTTAATCATTTTCAATTTTTAAACAACAACAACATTACCCATTTGCCTTAGAGACTCCCTGTAGCGCCCCGCTCCCGAGCTCCACCCTCGGAAACGGTGCACCCGCCGTATCTCACTCAGGAGAATACTAGGCGTCACATCAACCTGCTACACGTCAGTGCTGACATAGAAAACTTTCCTTTTCTTTCTGCGGAAACAATAAGTCAAATACTAATTCCGAAATTAAATAACTTAAGAAAGT
The DNA here is from genome assembly GCA_036186865.1 of Eustoma russellianum. Classification (NCBI taxonomy): domain Eukaryota; kingdom Viridiplantae; phylum Streptophyta; class Magnoliopsida; order Gentianales; family Gentianaceae; genus Eustoma; species Eustoma russellianum. The sequence continues at coordinate 5,454,656 of AP025054.1, forward strand.
AACGATGGAAAGTCTAGACTGACCGGGCCTTACAAATCAAGGTCAAATGTCTAAACTTAAAGAACACGAAACTGTTTCCAAAATAAAGCATGTGAAAAAAAATGTCTGTGTCACCCCAAAGCATCACAGAACTCCGTCTCCACCCTCGCTGCGTCATTCTCTATGAGTCACTCAGCCCACTCCACGGTGTCAGATCCATCTTCGACATAGATGTAATCATACTCTGCCTCGGCTACATATGGAATAGTAGGTGTGAGTGATGGTAATCACCCAGTAGGTGCCTCTCAAAACAATACAAAACTTACATACCCAAAACGATATCTCCACGTAACCACATAGAACAGATAGCATGCAACCGGAAGGTAAGACACCCCACGTACTCAACATAAACTACAAGACACGGCTTATACGGAAATAAACACTCCACACAAGATGCATGCGCAAGTACGTGATACATGCTCACATAACGTGTCACGCGCAACTAGAAACATGTCAGGCAATATGCTCCTAGGCCTATATGCAATGCATGCTCCCGGGACCTAGTTCCAGCGTCATGGTCTGTAGCCACCACTTGCCGTTCTGGACACCCACGTCCTATAGACGCTGTGTATCGTACGGCACCCACGCCCTATAGACGCTGCGTATCTCATGACACCCACGCCCTATAGACGCTGCGTATCCGTACGACACCCACGCCCGACCGACGCTGTGTGTCATCACGGCCCCCACGCCCTATAGGCACTACGTATCCTCCGAACACGCACACCCTCAGACAATGGGTACCTCATGCACATGCACGTGCCATGAATGCAAAAGAAAGGAAAAAGAACAGTTGGACGTCATCCTCTGACGTCGATCGTTTGACGTGGTTCTGAGGCACGTCGAACCCTCAGCCATGGGACGTCGATCGATCGACGTGGTTCTGAGGCACATCGAACCCTCAGCCTCTGGACGTCGATCGATCGATGTCCATCTGAGGCACATCGATCTCTCACCCTCTGGACGTCGATCGATCGATGTCCATCTGAGGCACGTCGAACCCTCAGCCTCTGGACGTCGATCGATCGATGTCCCCGAACTTCAGAACTCTCATTCTGAAATTTCTGCAATCCTTCCATCCAATCCCAAACAACCTTTCCCCCATCCCACATATCTATACTCGCATCAAGACCATACAACCCCAAGTAACAACGAACCATACAACAACAAGATCACGTTGAATCAAGACACATATAACGGAAAATACACACGTTGCACATGATCCAAATAAAATCAAGAACTGACGACAACCACATCTCATAAAAATACCCTTTTGCCTATGCAAGCCTTCATACCGTTTTGAGGAAATAATGAATATGCACCTACCTCGATTCCTAGCAAGAGTTGATAGATAAAGAAAGTGTGGTGATCTTGTGAGCGTTTGATTTCCTCTTCTTGGTCCTTGGATCAAAATCCTCCTTTTTCCTTTCCTTCTTGTGGTCGAAATTGATAGGGAGAAGGGGAGAGGGAGGCTGTCGAATAGGGAGAGTGAGGGGAACGAGATTAGGGTTAGTAAATTAAGAGTGAGGGATTTAAGGTGGGATAAGGGTGATGATTAAGGAAATCTAGGAAAAGGATAGAATTTGTAAATGTTAAACATTTTATTTCTTTCTTATTCATCTTTATCCCCCCCCTTTTTTTATTTTTTTTTTTAAACACGGTTATAACATCCTACCCCCCTTACAGAAAGTTTCGTCCCTGAAACTTGCCGTACCTTATTCGAATAGGTGGGGATAACGGTCGCGCATTTGTTCTTCGAGCTCCCATGTCGCTTCGTTCTCCCGGTGATTGCTCCATGAACCTTTACATAGGGAATAACTCTCCTTCTGAGTTCTTGGTCCTTGCGATCCAGAATTCGTATCGGTACCCTCTTCATATGACGCATCAGGCCTGATCTTAAGCGGTTGTGCATCCAACACATGACTCGGGTCAGGTACGTACTTCCTTAACTGCGAGACGTGGAACACGTTGTGCACCTGAGCCAAACATCGGAGGTAATGCCAACTTGTATGCCAAATATCCAACCTTTTCGAGTATCTCGTATGGGTCCAATATAACGCGGCTTCAACTTCCCTTTAAACTCCAAACCGTGTCACAGACCTTCATTGGTGACACCTTAAGGTAGACTTTTTCTCCCTCCCTGAACTCTAAGGTCGTCTCTCTCTTCGTGTCGGCCCAACTCTTGCTTCTATCTTGAGCCGTCTTAAGACGTTCACGAATTAGTTTCACCTGTTTCTTTAGTTTGCCTCGATTATTTCTGGAGCCGTCAACCTACGTTCACCAACTTCGTCCCAATGCACAGGTGACCTACACTTTCGTCCATATAAGGCCTCAAATGGTGCCATACCTATGGCACTGTGATGGCTGTTTGTTGTAAGAGAACTCTATCAACTTGAGCATGCTGTCCCAATTTCCTTTAAAATCCAATGCGCATGCCCTCAACATATCCTCCAGAGTCTGAATTGGTCCTTTCAGATTGACCATCGGTCTGAGGGTGAAAAGCAGTACTCAGTCGCAACTCAGTCCCCATCTTCTTCTGGCATGCTGCCCAGAACTGAGATGTAAACTTCGAGTCACGATCCGATACTATGCTAACTGGCACTCCATGAAGGCAAACAATGTTATCAATGTACATGGCTACCAGCCTCTCCATAGTAAGTCCGGTGGAATAGGCAAGAAGTGAGCGGACTTAGTCAGTCGATCCACGATTACCCATATCACGTCATTTCCATTTCTTGTCTTCGGGAGTCCCACCACAAAGTCCATTGTTACATGCTCCCACTCCATTCAGGTATCTCTAAAGGTCGCATCAATCCACCCGGTCTTTGGTGTTCCGCTTTAAACTTGCTGGCAATCAAGACATCTTTCCACAAACTCAGCAATATTGCCTTTTCATGCCATTCCACCAATAGTGTCCTCTTCAGATCACTGTACATCTTCGTAGCACCAGGGTGAATAGACAGTCTCGAATTATGTGCTTCTTTCAACAACTCCCTCCTAAGGGTCCTCAACATCCGGTACACACAACCTTCCTTGGTACCACATACTGCCGTCGTCATGAACTTGAAATCCATCCACTTGGCTGGTTAGCATTCTTTCTCGCGTCTTCCTTAATTGTTGCATCGTTCTTCTGTGCTTCCTTAATTTGGTCTACCAAGGTTGGAGTGATAATTAGCGTGGCCAGAATATCGGCAGTAGAATCTACTAGGTCCAAATCAAATTCCGCCATCTCTTTTTCTAGAGTAGCCTGCTGTGCATGGCTCGACTTCCTACTTAGGGCAAATCAGCCACTCGATTGGCCCTCCCTGGGTGATACTGATGGTCAAGTCGTAATATTTCAGCAACTCTAACCATCTCCTTTGGCGCATGTTCAGCTCCCTTTGCGTAAACAAATACTTAAGACTCTTATGATCAGTGAACACCTCGCACTTCACTCCATATAGGTAGTGGCGCCAGATTTTCAGCAGCGAACACCACCGCGGCTAGTTCCAGATCATGAGTCGGATAGTTCTGTTCATAGGGCTTTAGCTGTCGTGAAGCATATGCAATGACCTTGTCGTTTTGCATCAACACGCATCCTGAAATGTAAAAGTTAGACCACATCTTTAATTGTATACAAAATCAGTTGAAATCATACACATTACCTAGCCCATTCTTAGAAGCGTCACCGTAAATGACAAACCCTTCTGAAGCGGAGGGCTGAGCAAGAATAGGGGCTGTGGTCAGTCTCTGTTTTAGTTCAGCAAAGCTTTGCTCGCACTCGGGGGTCCATTCAAACTTTGACTTCTTTTGTGTCAATCGGCTTAGGGGTACGGCGATGGATGAGAAGCCCTCGACAAACTTCCTATAGTATCCAGCCAGTCCAAGAAAACTTCTTACCTCGGTCACATTAGTGGGTCGAGGCCACTCAGTGATCGCCTCTACCTTCTTTGGATCTACAGAAATTCCTTCTTCAGAAACCACATGACCCAAAAAGGCTACACTCTTCAGCCAGAACTCACATTTGCTGAACTTGGCATATAATTTGCTTCTCCGAAGTGTCTCTAAAGTCTCCCTCAAGTGTTCAGCGTGAGTCTCTTCGTCGGGGGAGTATATCAGAATATCGTCAATGAACACTACAACATACTTATCCAGTTGTTTCCGAAATACTGTGTTCATTAGATCCATAAAGGCAGCCGGGGCATTGGTTAATCCAAAAGGCATAACCAGGAATTCGTAATGGCCATAGCGTGTTCTGAAGGCGGTCTTGGCCGTATCTCCTGATTTGATCCTTAACTGGTGATAACCGGATCGCAAGTCGATCTTGGAAAATACTCTAGCCCCCGCAGTTGATCAAAGAGATCCTCAATTTAGGTAACGGATACTTGTTCTTGATGGTGATCTTGTTGAGTTCCCGGTAGTCTATACATAGTCTCATGCTCCCATCCTTCTTCTTCACGAACAGGACTGGAGCACCCAGGGTGATACACTCGGTCGGATAAACTTACGGTCCAGCATTCTTGTAATTGCTCCTTCAACTCCTTGAGCTCTGCTGGAGCCATGCGGTAGGGTGCCCTGGATATGGGTTCAGCACCAGGTATGAGTTAATCTCGAACTCCACCTCTCTTTCCGGTGGTAGTCCGGGTAACTCCTCGGGAAGACGTCTGTAAATTCCTTTACCACAGGGATTTGGTCGATCTGCGGATCTCTTGTTCAGCACCCATTGAGTAAATCAAGAATCCTTCTCTCCCTTTCTTTAGTGCTCGAAATGCCTGTGCCGCAGTAAATAAACTTCGGGATACCTTCTTTAATTTAGGGTTCCCTTGAAAGATTTCCCCCGATTCTGGTGTCTTCATGCTGACTTGCAGTTGCCGGCAATCAATGTTTGCATGATACCTTGTTAAGAAGTCCATGCCTAAGATAACGTCGAAATCGTACATTTGAATCGGTATCAAGGTCACAGAGAACTGCAGACCGTTAATCTCCAATCCACATTCCTTGGTAACGGTAAAGACACGAGTACTTGGCCGCCCACGGCTTGTATACGGTATGGAGTCTCAATCCATTCGGGAAGAATATCCAGATTCTTGGCAAATCTCTTTGCCATGAACGAGTGACTCGCTCCGCTATCGAATAGAACATTTGCTGGCACTTTGTTAACTAAAATCACACCTATCATATTCAAGGTTTTAGCACATAACCATAACAACACATAAAAATGCACTCCAACTACGATATTAAGTACTTAAATAAATGTACCCGGGCATTGGTCCGGCCTCGTCCTCCTTGCTGAGCCTGTGTCTGCGAGTTTACCTGAGCCGGTGTTGAGCATTCCTTAGCAATATGTTCTTGCTTCCCGCAGTTGTAGCACGTTCTCTGATCCTTCCGACATGGTCCCGGATGGAAACGTCCGCACAGTGTACACCGTGGGATAGGTGCCGCAGCCCTCACTGGTTGCGCATCAGTCGGTGCTGGACCCTCAATCATCGGGGTCTGAATCACTGCGCTCTGTTGTCGTTCCGGTCGAAATGGTTGCCCGGATTGTGGGCGCCGAGGTACTTTCAGCCATCTCCCTGATCTGCCTGTCTGCAGCTCCTCACGGGGCCTCTTCAGTCTCTCTAGTGCAGCTGCCCTTTCTAAATTCCTCTCTACACGTCGACATACCTCCAGCAACCCCTCAAATGTGGTAGTCTCTGCGCAAACAATCGCCTGTTGAATGCGAAAGCTCAAACCTGTGTGGAACTTCAGCATTTTGGCCTCTTCGTTGTCCATTATGCATGACATATATTGGCCCAGTTCATGAAATTTCTCGGAGTATTGATCCACCGTCATGGACCCTTGGGTCAACAGCTGGAACTCGCCATCCTTCTCTGAATAGCACTACCCGGAACGTAGTGCTTCTTATACTCCTCAACAAATTGCTCCCAAGTCACTGGTGGAGTCAATTTGCGTTTCACTCCGTTCCACCACCTCTCAGCTTCCCCTTCCAAGAACGGGGTAGTCACCTCCACTTTCAGATTCACGGGTACTTGTATCAGTCTTATTTGTTCAGTTACATTTTTAAGCCAAATCTCGGCTTCCTCAGGCCGAGTGGTACCCCTGAACATTGGTATTCGGGAGTTCTGCATCTCCCTGTAATAGAACCTCAGACCTTGCTGTGGTGCGGGCGGTGGCGGTGGGGATGTTGTTGCTGTGCTGTGTGCTGAGTGTGCTGAAGTATTTGGGCAATCTGTGCCTGTTGCTCTGTCATCTGAGTATATTGCTGGGCCATCTGTGTTTGCTGATGGGCTATTAAGGCCGTCAGATTGGCCAATGTATCCGCGAAGTTTTGGGGGATCGCCCCTTGCCCCTGACGTTCGTTCCGTCATTTCCACTATTTCCTGATGGCTCACGTCGCGGAGGCATTGTCTGTGGACAATTTAAAACACGTTAGACAAAATTGGCTTAAGAGTGTATTGAAAGCGATACAGGAATGGAGGCCAAAGGAAAAGATAACATATCCTGTCTACATACTAACGGCACTCGCCAACCAAAACCCCAATCATAGCTTATGTCTACTTCATTTTATTCCAATTTTTTAAAAAAAAAATCATTTGAAAACAGATCGTCACTTATCCTAGGGTTAATTGACTAAACTATACGTTCCCGAGGCGTATCTGAAGCCTGGGCTCTGATACCACCTGTAGCGCCCCGCTCCCGAGCTCCACCCTCGGAAACGGTGCACCCGCCGTATCTCACTCAGGAGAATACTAGGCGTCACATCAACCTGCTACACGTCAGTGCTGACATAGAAAACTTTCCTTTTCTTTCTGCGGAAACGATAAGTCAAATACTAATTCCGAAATTAAATAACTTAAGAAATAACGATGGAAAGTCTAGGACTGACCGGGCCTTACAAATCAAGGTCAAATGTCTAAACTTAAAGAACACGAAACTGTTTCCAAAATAAAGCATGTGAAAAAAATGTCTGTGTCACCCCAAAGCATCACAGAACTCCGTCTCCACCCTCGCGTCATTCTCTATGAGTCACTCAGCCCACTCCACGGTGTCAGATCTTCGACATAGATGTAATCATACTCTGCCTCGGCTACATATGGAATAGTAGGTGTGAGTGATGGTAATCACCCAGTAGGTGCCTCTCAAAACAATACAAAACTTACATACCCAAAACGATATCTCCACGTAACCACATAGAACAGATAGCATGCAACCGGAAGGTAAGACACCCACGTACTCAACATAAACTACAGACAGGCTTATACGGAAATAAACACTCCACACAAGATGCATGCGCAAGTACGTGATGCATGCTCACATAACGTGTCACGCAACTAGAAACATGTCAGGCAATATGCTCCTAGGCCTATATGCAATGCATGCTCCCGGGACCTAGTTCCAGCGTCATGGTCTCTAGCCACCACTTGCCGTTCTGGACACCCACGTCCTATAGACGCTGTATCGTACGGCACCCACGCCCTATAGACGCTGCGTATCTCATGACACCCACGCCCTATAGACGCTGCGTATCCGTACGACACCCACGCCCTATAGACGCTGCGTATCACATGACACCCACGCCCGACCGACGCTGTGTGTCATCACGGCCCCCACGCCCTATAGGCACTACGTATCCTCCGAACACGCACACCCTCAGACAATGGGTACCTCATGCACATGCACGTGCCATGAATGCAAAAGAAAGGAAAAAGAACAGTTGGACGTCATCCTCTGACGTCGATCGTTCGACGTGGTTCTGAGGCACGTCGAACCCTCAGCCATGGGACGTCGATCGATCGACGTGGTTCTGAGGCACATCGAACCCTCAGCCTCTGGACGTCGATCGATCGATGTCCATCTGAGGCACATCGATCTCTCACCCTCTGGACGTCGATCGATCGATGTCCATCTGAGGCACGTCGAACCCTCAGCCTCTGGACGTCGATCGATCGATGTCCCCGAACTTCAGAACTCTCATTCTGAAATTTCTGCAATCCTTCCATCCAATCCCAAACAACCTTTCCCCCATCCCACATATATATACTCGCATCAAGACCATACAACCCCAAGTAACAACGAACCATACAACAACAAGATCACGTTGAATCAAGACACATATAACGGAAAATACACACGTTGCACATGATCCAAATAAAATCAAGAACTGACGACAACCACATCTCATAAAAATACCCTTTTGCCTATGCAAGCCTTCATACCGTTTTGAGGAAATAATGAATATGCACCTACCTCGATTCCTAGCAAGAGTTGATAGATAAAGAAAAGTGTGGTGATCTTGTGAGCGTTTGATTTCCTCTTCTTGGTCCTTGGATCAAAATCCTCCTTTTTCCTTTCCTTCTTGTGGTCGAAATTGATAGGGAGAAGGGGAGAGGGAGGCTGTCGAATAGGGAGAGTGAGGGGAACGAGATTAGGGTTAGTAAATTAAGAGTGAGGGATTTAAGGTGGGATAAGGGTGATGATTAAGGAAATCTAGGAAAAGGATAGAATTTGTAAATTTTAAACATTTTATTTCTTTCTTATTCATCTTTATCCCCCCCCTTTTTTTTTTTTTTTTAAACACGGTTATAACACTCCCGCCTATGGCGGGATGTGAAAGGATCGTATGTACGCAACCATTCTTATGTGTTAAAAACATATATAGAGTTTGTTTACCTTATTTGTTGAGTTTGGGTAGTAGCATCGACTTCTTTGATCAGTCTATTAAACCATTTTATTTGAAGTTCACTTATATATATCTTAAGACATGCATGACTCTGAATCCACTATGGACTTAAACTAGCATGTTGCATTTAAAGTAATAAATCTTGGAGGATTAAGCTTCCAAATCAACATTTTCTCGGTTGTGTGACACCTCAAACAGTGATTTTATGGAGTAACGATAGTTATTTAGGATAAAGGAGGGCGAAAAGTGCTGTTAGAAAACAATGTCTGTAGAAAATAGTTTTTTTGGTAGCAAAAAGGCGAGATCGTCTTGAAAGCTTCCATCGTCCCAGCCTCATGAAATTTTATGAATGATACAAATCAGGTATCTAACAGCATCTTAGATCGGTAAGACGCATACGGTGATCCACATAAAGTGTCTTTTACAAACTAACAGAAGTGGGGTGGAAAATAGTTTCTTGATTTATGAATGATGGATATTTGAAAAGAAAATACATAAAAGATAATTCGTTTCTTGGTTTTTGTGCAGGTCTGTGCTGTCTTTGTAGTATTTTCCTATTGGCAAATGGGGAATTCTTTATGAATTGGACTGGGGTGGCACAGCTTTCCAGCAAGCACTTAGTCTGACCATTACAAACACTTGAAGAATAACGGTGGGTGCTATTTTCCTTATTGCAAAAGTTATATTTCGATTTCGTGGGTTTTTACCGTTCCAACTTTAAAGATATTTATGGAGTATGTAAAAAAAATTCATCGATTTCTTACAATGGTAAAGCTTTTTACCGTACAACTCACACAAAGTCTCCACTGAAAACTAGATCAGCAACTATTTAACCAATGTGCCAGATGATCTAAGCCATTATCGGCTCAGATAGCAGCATTGGTCTAGAGCTGTAAACAAGCTGAACTGAGTCGGTTTTAATTTTGGATTCGTTTAGGTAAACTAGTAGTTTGGTTCGGCTCGTTTGGTTTAACGAGTTTAAAAATTTGTTCGAATTTGACTCGAAAAAATTGTGACTTTTTAAACAAACCGAATAATTCACAAATAGTTCAGATTGTTTAGTAAACGAGTCCAATTAGATATTCAAACGTAGCTCGTTTAGTTAAAATCAATGAACAAACTCGAACCAAATACGAACCAAACAATTCGATTCGTTTAACACCCTTAATTGCATCCACGTTATATGTGTCCTGGTTCGAACCTGTATTTTTCTAGCTACAATATTTTAAACCCGAGTACCAACTAATATATTTTTACCGACTCTTTAAGCAGCAAACAAAACCACGAAACTCGTCATTGGCTTCTTTTTGCCAATTTATTTGTAGGATACTGGCCTTTCAGCAGTAACTGAATTGAAGGTTCAAGATTGTTGCTTGAGTTGTAACTCGTAATACTTCCATATGGTTTAACTTTATACATATACGATTTAATATATACATATATCACCAAACAAATTTTATATATATATATATATACACACTCGTGTTTGTGGGAGGATGGGCGGTGGGGGGTTGTGGGACTGTGGGGATGTGGGTTTGGGCATGTGTGTGTAGACCTACAGTATGCACACACACACATAAATATATGTATATTACAAAACACACATGTGTGTACATATTAATATTGATATAGATATAGATACATATATGTATGTTTGTATGTATGTGTGTGTGTCTATATATATGGGTGTGTGATTGTGTATGTGCGTGTGTATTCATGTATAAACTGGGGTTGGGGAAGTTGCATATTAGTGTTGTAGCTGATAATGTAATTTACTTCAAGATTAAGAAACTAGTTATCCTCTCAAGGTTTTCTTTTTATGATTTTTTTTTCTGGTCATCAATAGCGTGCCAAGCACAAGAATGACTTAATGTTACATATATCTAGATTAAGAACACAAATTTCTGAGCATGATTTTAAAAGAATGTTTAATGATGATTATGTTTTGAATGATAGAAATTTGTTATCATTTCTTATGATGGCTAATGTATTATTAAAATAAATAAATGACAGTTAATCACTGGAATTGGCTGTTTACATTATTCGAAAGAGTTTTTTAGTGGTAAAGTTGTGGATTTTAATGAGGAAATTTTGAGATGTGATATCTACTATATGTTTTGAAAATTATTGCTATGATAGCTTATTGAATGCATGCCTTTGTGCTTCTAAGGATATACAAAGTAACATAACACGCATGCATAAAATTGTGGTACCTTACTCTCTAATTAACTTCGAGGTTGAAGAGTATGTCGTGATGGGATGAGATCACCTCACTCAATTTTTCCTCATCCCATGCGTCACCACGTGACACGTGGCAGCAGGGGGTGGGTGTTACCCTCATCTAGCATCACCACCCACTCTTGCTGCCACGTGTCGCGCAGCAACGCATGGGATGAGGGATTTGAGATGAGGGGATCCTAACCCGTCGTGATGATCTATACCTATCACTTAGGGGATGAGATCTCCTGTCCCACTTTTCCCTCACCTCACTCGTCACCACGCGACACGTGGCAGCAGGGGTGGATGGTGAGGCTAGATACAGATGACTTTCATCTAGCCTCACCATCCACCTCCTGCTGTCACATGTCGCGTGGTGACGAGTGGGGTGAGGGGAAAGTGGTGAGGGGATCCTATTCCATCACTTAGGACGTTTTTGGTACACTAATCTTCCGCGTTTGCACAGGGTATGGGGAGGGGCTGTATCGCTTCGCGATCTGATATACGCAGCTTTACCCTGCACTTTTTGTGAAATATGCTGTTTCTGCGATTCGAACCCGTGATCTCAAGATCACAAATCAGTAACCTTACCAGTTTATATATCTATCACTTGATATATTGAAATCAACCTAATTTTTTTTTGTTCCTTTTGATGAGCTTTGTGTTTAACCTGCACAAAGATTACATAAATATAGCACATTGTTTTGTTTAAAGATTGCATCATTTTTAGATACGCTCATAAACATTTTAAGCTGTCTAATTTATGTACATGTTTTTTAAGTCTAATATGATCATCATTTCTTATACTTGAGACTTTGGAGCTTGGAAATAAAAAATGTAATAAGTAAATTATGGATCTTTGGCTTACATGATATAATGCTAAATTGTTCAGTCATGATGTTGCTCTCAAGTTTTTATTTTGATGAAAAATTGTTTTGAGAAATGTTTACTATGTTCAACGAGCATGCAACAAAATTACTTTAAAAATTTAGAGTTGTAGTTATAAAGTTATAGCATTCTAAAGTTGTCTATTAAGTGTTTTCATTGCACTAGGCTTCCGCGTTTCAGTGAACTAGGCTTCTGCGTTTCTGCAGGGTCTGAGGAGGGGAAGGATCGCTTTGCAATCTGATGTATGCAACCTTACTTATACTTTATGCAAGAAGCTATTTCCGCAACTCGAACCCATGACCTTAAGGTCATAAAGTAGCAATCTTATCAGTTGCTCCAAGACACGCCCTCTCTAAATTTGTGTATTGATAAAGGTTAAATGCTGAGATTGAATGTCCAACCGCTTAATTATTGGAACTCATCATCATCATACCCAGTATATCCCAACGACAACAAAAGCTATCGTTCGGGTCTGGAGAGGATGAGCCGCCGACAAACAATACCTCTAATAAATCTCGAATATGAGAAGAGCTTAATTATTGTGCGTTTGTGTGTTTTTTCCTCCTTCATTTATATTTAATTTCTAGAACATATATACTCCGTTGAGTTTGCTAAAACTTATATCAAAAGAAGATTTGCAAAAGGTAGTTAATAATATATTCACTAATCTTGAGATTACCTCTTTAAATACTTTAACAAATAACCGGCTTTTATCTTAAAATAAAAAACTAAAAAGTAGACATAACTAGTAATTAAAAATCATAGCAGTCCATAATCTATGTAGATAAAATTCTGATACATTTATACCAGCTCAATATCCTTCGATAATAAAGTTAAAAAATTGTAGTTTATGAATGACAAGACGTCATGATCTGCTCTTTGTTGGGTTTGAAAGGGAAACGGTCAACCCTTTTAGTGTCTATACAGATCAAACACGGATTCTTATATTTTAATTATACGTGTATGTCTATATTTTAGTGTCGACGCAGATCAAACACGGATTCTTATATTTTAATTAGTCGGTCTAAGACCGAATATCTGTATTGACGAGAATAGTCAGCTCATCATCAAGGGTCAAGTGGTACTACATGTAAATAGTTCAAGTACCTAGGATCGTTTGTACAGCAAGACGGAGACATAGATAGTGATGTAGCACTCCGAGTTCAGACAGTATAATGTAGGTGGAGGGCGGCCTCAAGGTGCTGTGTGACAAGATTTTCCGACCAAATTAAACGAAAAATTTTATAGGGTGGCAGTGCGGCTGATAATGTTGTATGGAATAGACTGCAAGTCCATCAAGAGAACACAATCGCAGAAGATGGAAGTGACAGAGATGAGGATGCTGAGGTGGATGTGGATTATACAGACTAGACCGGATAAGAAATGAGGTATTTAAGGAAATGTTAGGGATGGCTAGTATAACAAATAAGATAAGGAAGGGGAGACTGAGATGATTTGGACATGTCAAGAGGAGACAGACAACGACGTCTGTCAGACCAGTTGAAAGCCTCATTGTAGAGGGCAAAATGAGTAAAGGTAGGCACAAACTGACAAAGGATGGGCAGATTAGGCGTGCCTATTAGATTTGCACCTCTCTAAGGACATGGTTTAGGATAGGAGTCCATGGAAGCAGAGTATTAAGATTAAGGAGGTCTAGTCAGGATGTAGGGGCACCTTATAGTATACTTAGGGGTTTAGATATTCTCTACACTTTTGATTGACTTTGTATTTTTTTTGTTTTTGTCTTTGTCTTTCATTATTTGTGCATATACACGGTTATGTCTATCTTAGTTTCAGAAGCTTTGTATTTGTGTGTACTAATTTCCTTCACTAGTACATTAGGACATTCCTATTATTGTGTCTTCTATACAGGTACTTATAGAATCGAATGTCTCACTAGAATCAAACTCTCTATCCCTTGGGATGAAGACATGCCTCTCATTCTCCCCAGACCCTAGCAATAGCTTTTGCTGTCGTTGGAATATACTGGGTATGGTTGTTGTTATTATTATTTGTGTATGTATATAATCTCTCAATTTATAAATACTAAATAGTATCTTACTAGTAGTTTATAGTGTTACGGAGGAACTTATCCCACATCCAAATATAAGAATCTTTTCTATATAGAATACTTGACCATTTTTTTACATAAATACTTTGAAAAGGTTAGGATATATATAAGAAATTTTGGATTGGGAATTCGGATGGTGCTTTTGATGAAATTGAAAAGATATCAAGTTGTTTTTTTCTGGGGAGAGACGGATCAGGTAACCAAACTACATTGGTGTTTTTGGAAAGTAGTTTGTCGACCGAAACATAATGGAGGCATAAACATTAAACAAATGTACGACACGAATATAGCAATGCTAGCAAAATTGGGATGACAATTACTCACATGACATGATAAGCTTTGGGTTCAAGTACTTCTGATGTAAGTACGGTGACGTGCTTCAAGATCGTCCACATCGAAACATCTCTTCCATTTAGCGATATATTAATAATATCATACCTCTACTGAAAGCGGGTTTGGAGACATCAAATATACAAGGAGATGGTGAAATAATCCATTGGAAGGATACGTGTTCATGCCATTTTTCGGTATTAAGTGTGTATGATTATTTGGTGACCAAGCCTATTCCGATGTGTTCAAAAAGATGGAGCAAAATATGGAGTATGAAGGGTCCTTCTCGCTTCAATTTGTTGTTGAGGCAGATTTGCCATTTTGGACTTCCTACAGGTTCGATTCTTTTAAGTCGGCATATTACTTCTGATGGCCGATGCACTGTATGTGGTCATGTTGATGATGATAATCTTTATGCAGTAAGAGATTGTCCTTGGGTACGGCAGGTATAGTAACCTGATGTTTTTGGATAAGTTTTTTTCGCCCGTCAAACCAAATGGATTGGATTGTGGAAAATGTTAGATCTTCATGGCAACATGCAACTATGAAAGTAGAATGACATTATATCTTCCGTCAAGTTGTATCTAGCATTTGGTATTGACGTAATCAGCTTGCTCATGGTAATATTTCGGCACCGCCCCATCCGCAACATGTCCAAAAGGAAGTTCTAGAATGGGTCATCAATTTGAAACTTGTAAATGTGTGTAAAAGTAGTGGTAGCTTAGACCAGAATTTTGTTTCATAGAGTTAGCAGCAAGTTTATGTTGATGTAAATTTTTGCAATATATCAATAAAAATCTCTTTCTTCGAGAAAAAAAGCTGATTTTTAGATTTTTTTTCCATCCAGACAAACTCCAGAAGCACTAGAACTAGAAAAAAAGATATTTTTGGTGCACTAGGCTCTCGTGTTTGCGCAGGATCTGAGACGAGGCCAGATTTCTTCACGATCTAATGTATGCAGTCTTACCCTATATTTTGTGTAAGAGGCGGTTTCTGCGGCTCGAACCGGCGGCCTCAAAGTTCGGTGACCATGAATACTAGAACTGTTCAAATATTTTTACATCTTTTTGTTTGAATTAGTATATATTGTCTTTAAATATAAGTACAAGATGGTGAATATGAATTATAAGTACATTTGCTTTTAAATATGAAAGTTTTCAAATAGAGTCAAAAAAAATACAAAGGAAAAAGGAACCATTCTTATGTAGGATTAGTGTCAATTTCGTCCATACAATCTGGAGATTAAAGATAAAGAATAAAAACGAAAGATATACACAACACACAGAACAAACAACTGGTGAACTAGCTGGTAATAAGTTACAACAATATCATTTTATTGCCTTAGATACTTCTGCGGGTCAGATGTACGCAACCATACTCATGTGTTAGAAACTTGTTTTCCGATGACCCATAATGATACGTCAAGCTATTTCGATCAACTGTTACTTTATAATATAAGAAGTGCAGCCAATTTAGTGAGTCATTTTGTTTTATTCTATCATTTTAAAGTCAAAGAAGGATGTGTTGTTGACTCCATTGGAAATAAAAACGAGTTGATAATAAAGTACATATATTATAAACAGATATACGATATGTGTGTGTATATATATACATATATATACTATATAAATATATATACATATATATATATATATATACACATACATATATATATATATATAGATATATATATATATACATATATATATATATATCCATTCTCTCCAACAGGAATCCCTCTTAGCTTACAACTCTCTTACTGTCCTACCATCTTTATCTTCATCATAACCTTTAGCTTTAAAGAAGAAAAAGAGATCAATCAGATCATAACGAAAGAAAAAGTGAATCGAGAAGATGACAATGAGCAATAATGTGCAGAGCTTAGGAGACACCACGCTGACAAAAGTGTTCGTGGGAGGATTGGCCTGGGAGACTCGAAAAGAAGCATTGAAACAACACTTTGACCAATACGGTGAGATCTTGGAGGCCGTCATCATCTCCGATAAGCTCACCGGCAGATCCAAAGGCTATGGTTTTGTAAGTACTCTAGACCACAGTTGCATGTTTAGAGCCTCCCGCACCAGATCGTGATGTGCTTACAAGACTTTATTTTTAGATTTTTGGATTAAAACTTATGGGTTTTTTTTTTTTTTGTATAGGTGACCTTTAAGGAACCTGAGGAGGCAAAGAGGGCTTGCGAGAATGGCAGCCCCATGATCAATGGCCGCCGTGCTAACTGCAATCTTGCTTCTCTTGGGGTCAAACGCCCCAGGCCTGCTCCCTCCCACTTGCCTCCTGCTCAAGGTACTTTAATTTCACCTAACAGCAATTTTATTTTGAATATTGAAACTACCTACCAGCAATTTTAGTTATTTAGTTGTTATCGATGAGTAGTTGTGAAAAAATCCAATGCTTAATC
This sequence comes from Eustoma russellianum, assembly GCA_036186865.1. Classification (NCBI taxonomy): domain Eukaryota; kingdom Viridiplantae; phylum Streptophyta; class Magnoliopsida; order Gentianales; family Gentianaceae; genus Eustoma; species Eustoma russellianum. The sequence continues at coordinate 5,471,279 of AP025054.1, forward strand.
TGGGAGTAACGTGTTAACAGAAGAGATTATGATTAAACACGATATTTTGTGACATTGGGTTCACGGTTTCGAATCGTAGAAATAGTATCTTGAACAAAATAGGTAAACATGCGCAGATGGCAACGCCTTGTTTTGTCTCAATTCGACCCTCTCTTATTATTTAGATAACTATTCAGATCCCAGTTAGTGGTTGGTCTGACCCTTTTTTTATCAAACTTATCGAAGATTATTGTGTTTATTCGGCCATATTTAATTTCAAAATGAAATTCTATTTCGATTTGACATTTTTTCCATTTAAAAAATCTAGAAAAAAAAAAATAAAGTCTTTCCATAATTTAGGACTTCTGTTTATAATGATGTCATGTTTGCCGCCTTTGGTACTCTAGAAAAAAAAATTTAAATATATGTTAGGCTTATCTCAGCTTAAGGATTCTATTTTGTTTCTCTTTCTTTTTCGGTGGGCAGAGAACTATTTTCATGTGTTAATTAGTTCACATGTTTTAATTTAATGATATACAGATATATGTGTGTATATATGGACCTTATTTATTAAAAGGATATTCTCAATCTTCCCCTTATTCATTGTCTCGAATGAAAAGACACCCAAAGCTCGAGGTGGAGTTCTTGGAAGAAAATCAAACATTGTACATTTTGTAAAAGAATATGAACCTACTATCACATTAATTTCAATCTGTTGGGAAAAAGTATGTTACTTTTTGAATGTGCTCCAAACTTATATAAAAATATGCGTATCCTTGTTTGGGAGTTCAATTGATGATTTGAACACTGTTAACTTGAAGAATATCACTTGGATCGATCAAGTAAGAGTTGGATCGAACCAAGTGAAAGTGAAATAAAGTTAAGTGTTCAGAAGGACGTGGATCTCTCACGTCGATCGATCCACGTGGATCTGAGGCTGCTGAAAATTTCAGTTGGACGTGGATCTCTCACGTCGATCGATCCACGTGACGTCGATCGATCCACGTGATAGATCGACGTGCTAGCGGACAAAACTTTTTACTTTGGGTTGCATCTTTTGGTCCAAGAATAATCTTCTTTCAAAAATAAACGTTATTCAACTAACTTTGAGGGTCTGAAAAGTGATGAAACCAATTTGAAACATTGTCTTCTTCTACCCTAAAGTCTATATATACAAGGATTGTCTACTTTACAACATATAGAAAACTTCTGCCTTTCCTTCAGTGCAGAAAATTTCTCAGCAGTTTTCCTTCCTTCTCTCCTCTACTTTTATACTATTCAACTTGCAAGTTCATTCCCTTTCTCCTAGAGCAAAGGAACAAGGGAAGCCGTTAAATCCTAGGAACCATTCGGTTGTAGTTCACCTTGCTCACCGGTGGAGACGAAATTGCTTTTAAGGACAATGATCTTGGTCACGTCTCGGCAATCATTTTGTGTTGTTTGTTTGCTATCCATATCAGTTTTCCTAACACAATCTTCTAACGCTATCAACTTAGTCAAACCATAAGTTGAAATTGTGTATATACATGTCTATAATATAGTATAAATCTATGGATTTGTATAATCTTATCAAATATATGTGGTTTTATCCCGTATGAAGTTCAATGCTACTGTTCATCTATATTTGCTTTTTTTTATATTTTGTGTGAGCGTTTAGGCTTTTGACACTTATGCTGTTTTTCTTTTCTTTTTCCTTTTTCAATATTAATATACAAAGGAACCAATGTTGGACCAAGAGCTTATTCAGCAGCACATGCAAATCACGTGCAGTGGTATTATCCAGCTGGGAGTGTACCTGCTTCCCCCTATCATCATCAGCACCATCAAGCTGTTCCCTTTTTTGGGTATGTTTTTTTATGTCTCTCTCATACAATGTGGTCCTTGTAATAAATATTTCTAATGCTTCTTCACTTGTAATTAAATTATGATCTTGTAGGTACTCTCCCACCTACATCACACCAGACATGAGTTATAATCAGGTAGCAAATCCCACATTGTATAGTTTGTTTACTAACTTATCGCGTATTTTATCGCATAACTATTATATCACATATAACAATTAATGATAGTAACTAATCATGACGTTTTAGTTATCTTATAAGATAGACTATTACTGCCCTTAGGGCATAGCTCACTTGTTACGCGAGTTGGGATTTACTCCAAAAGGTCAAAAGTTCAATTCCAGAGACACGCACAGTGTGGGTGTTCCACTGCTGCTAGGCCGAAGGTCTGGTTTGCCGAGGACACCTCGTGTGGGTCACTGCGTAAGTCTTTTGCTCCAAGCTAGGCTATTACTACATTGGTGGGTGGGTTTGGTTGTAAGTGTTGAATGTTTTACCTACAACAATATTAACTCATTGCTTTAGAAGATATCGTATATGGCGGGGTATGGTAGATCGAATGTAGGCGACCATATTCATGTGTTAAAAACACACAGAGGTTGTTTCTCGATAACTCATAATAAAAATTACGTGAAGTTGAATGTTTTACATAGTTTGACTGAATTGCATTTGGACACAAATTTTGTTTACATAAGAAAGAATATTATGCCAATAAAACATATCTCAACTAGAGCGGAAGCTCTGTTCAAATCTCTACAAACCGAGTGTTTTTTCATTAGTGTAAATGGTTTATTTTCATTTATCGCATGGTTCTTTCCACTTGATAAAGTGTTTTAATTTGGTTTTTTTCCCATATATTGTAACGATTTTATTCTCCACATTGATGTATATGTATTCTATGTATCAAAAATAATAAAGGAATGTTGTAAATTATGATATGATGCAGAAGCCAAGCTACAATGGTGGGTCCTACATGAATGGACATTACTATCCGGGTCAAGCCATGATGGGTCCAAACACATTGATGCCTATGTATCCAATGTACAATTACTATCAATCCCAGACAATGGGCCTTCCAGCTCATCTGTACTCCCCGACAGCTCCTGGCCCAATACCATCTGTTCCTGCATTAATGTCAAAGCCCATGTCTATTGCTCCTACCACAGGTATGAAACCTTGACTTTTTCACTATTTTATTTTCCTCCTTTTTTTCCCATGAAATAGTAGAAATGCGTCCTCGGTGCATTAGGCTTCTGCGCTTGTGTAGAGTTTAGAGAAGGGTAGAATCGCTGTATGCAGCCTTATCTTACGCTGTTTCCGCGGCTCGAACTCATGATCTCAAAATCACAAAGTAACCACTTACCAGTTGCTCTAATCTCTGCCTCCCATGAAATAGTAGAGAATTGACTATATAGTTAAATACTCATACTTAGAGACATGTTTCCACCCCTATTCACTGAACTTCACTAGGGAGAAGGAAAATAAAGCTGGATCTTCTACCAAAAGATAGTATCCAATTCCGTGTTCGATAACAAAACAACGTAGTTTTGTTATATATATATATATATATATATATATATATATATATATATATATATATATATATCAATCACACCCAGTATATCTCAATGGCAGCAAAAGTTATCACTGAGGTCTAAGGAGGGTGAGCGCCAGACAAACAATACCTCTACCTCAAGGGATAGAGAGTATATATATACACACATACACATATATATACACACATACACACATATATATATATACATACATATATACATACATATATATATATGTATATGTATATACATGCATATATATATACATATATATCCATATATATACATATATATATATCCAATTGAGAGTTCATCTAAAAGTAAAGAAAGTTGTGCAAAATCAGAGGGAATAATGACCATGTTCTGTAGTCACATGACATGGGAGTTGGGATCTGAAGACGGGCATGTGAGCATGATGAGAAAGGAATCATATCAAACACTTCTGTTCTTACATGCCACCCCAATAAAATAAGGATGCAAGTGGAGACACCATAAAGAAAAAGTATGGTTAAACAATACACAACTTGTACACTGATGAAAATATTAGTGTTTTTTTTGTCTGTGGAATAGGTACTTTGATGCAAGTGTAGCTGTAAAAGAGATGGGCTTTTGGAGTGCAAAATCATCACAGCTGGAGGACAAGTGGCTGCTCAGTACAATGAAGTAGATGTTATATATTCTTTTTTATTTATTTTTGTCAATTTAATTTGTTGAGTCTTAATAGGTCTCATCGGCAATGAGGCTTAGCTCGAGTGGCTAGAACTGAAGCTTCACGACCAAGAGGTCTGGGGTTTTTCATTTTCTAGTGGTTTATTTTCCATCACATGGTGGTATTATTCCATGTATTATACTAGTTACTCACACCATACGGTGACATGTATTAGTCTAGGTATGAGTAGAAAGATTAAAAAAGGCATGTGCCTTCTAATTGAATTCATTAGTTTTCTCTTCCTCTAGCACTGTATTATTTAAGTTCAGTGTGAGTGGAAGGAGAAAAACAAGCATTTTGTAGTAGATCATCTATAACAGATGTTTCTTGGGTCAATTGTTGAGTTCCTAGTTTTTGTTTCTTTTTCTCTCTGCCCCTTGTTTCCCCTTCTTGACCCGATGCAAGGACTGCCTCAATACATTAGATACAAATAACTTAAAACACAAATCCCAAAAACAGAGGAGGACTTTGGAACAACTTGTAAAGACCTTGGTTTCATCTAGAGAAACCTTATTGCACAAAGTGTAGGGTAAGACTGCAAACATCATACCGTCTTTTTTGAACTCTGCACAAATACAGAAGCCTAGCGCACAAGAAACGACTTTTACAAATGCCCAAAAACTAGTACTAAAGATTATTTAAACTGGTGATAAATGAAGTAAATTGGAGATCGTGGTGGTTGTTTGTAGGGGTGCAAATGAATCAAGCTTTTAACAAATAATTCGGGTTCGATTCGTTAAAGATTCGATTCGAAGTCGTTTATGGCGAGTTTGAATTCGAATTCGATTCATTATTTCAGCTCGGAAAGTTTTACAAATCAAATACAAACAGTATAATATTCGATTCGAATATTCGATAAATTATTCGTTAAAGATTCGATTATAGGCTCGATTCGATTTGAGAATAATTAACACAGGCGACTGGCGAGAGCAAAATAATGGTGCGCTCATTTGTGCAAATTGCTATAGCCCGTAATGTTGTAAATAATTTACTCCTTTATTTGTAAACTTATTTACTTGTTATCATCTAGTTAAAATGCGGTTATTATTTGAGGTTTGATGTTATACTATTTATTTTACATGTGAAACAGCATTCACGAATCGAATCAAATCATGTTAACGAATCGAATAATGTTCACAAAGCATAACCGAATTTTTGAACCGAATTTTCGAACAAAATTTTCGAACCGAATCTTCGAACCAAATCGATTTGTAACGAATTCATAACGAATTCGAATATAACCATTTTGTCAAGCTCGAATCGAACTCGAATTCGAATTCGAGCCGTAATAAAAAAATTCGAATCAAATCTTTTTTTTATGTTATTCGCAAGTATTCGATTCGTTTGCACCCCTAGTTGTTTGTCTAGGAATCTTTTCTAGCTAGTTAATTGAATATTTTTTTTGTTTTGATAATTGGGTTTTAAATATAAAATTGTTTGTAAATGTTACAATTATCTTAAGTTAGTATACTATGTTATGTTGGAAGAGAGATGAGTGCTTAAAATATTTATACAGAGTTTAAACTGTTAAATATCTGCTCTAATTAAGATGTTTGTTTTGTCAATGAGTAGCTGCTGATGCGAAGAAACTACAAACAGAACTCGATCATTAGTAGTTGCGATCATTAAAGGACGCAGGATTCGAATGTCGGATCGTTTTGCGATTTGACGTGTATAGAATTACTCTACCTACTATTTTTGCGGCTCGAACCTTACTATTTCTGCGGCTCGAACCTCTGCGGCTCGAACCTTACTATTTCTGCGGCTGGAACTTGTGACGTCAAGGTCATAAACTTTACCTCCAGCGTAGTTGCCGATCATTAGCTTAATTAAATTTATCTCCAGCGTAGTTGCCGATCATTAGCTCAATTAAATTTATCCTAAACCTTTGCTTTGTAAAATGTACCGATTTAATAGGGACATTTTCTTATCCAAAAAGGATAATGGCGATTGGCGAAAGTTAGTCATTTTGCTTTTCATGGCTATATGAATCATCATCATCCGTACTCAATATATCCAATATATCCCAACGAGAACAAAAGCTATCGTTAGGATCTGGGAAAGGTAAGTGGTAGGCAGACAATACATCTATCCGAGTCAGCTTCCAGTGAGATCTCTGGCTCTATATGTACATGCATAAATGACATAATAATAGAGATATGTTGTTGTAGTGTGTTAGTGGGAATTCAAGAAATACAAAGAAGAGGCTTTTGATATTAAAATACACATAACGTGTATATGTACATGTAATGCAAAACAACGGTAAAACATAAGCAACCAAGTGCAAAGTCAACCTACAGCGTAGATAGTGTCTACGCTTATCTATGTCCCTAAATATACTCTAGGTGTCCCTATATATGACCTATACCTCGTTAACCTTAATCTTTTGTCTCCACAAACTCTTATCCTGGACCATGTCCTCAGAGAGGTGCAAATCTAGTAGGTCGTGCCTAATCTGCTCATCCCAAGTCAGTTTGGGCCTGCCTTTACTCCTATTCCCCTCTACAATGAGGCTTTCAATTGCTCCGACCGACGCCGTTGTCTGTCTCCGCTTGACATGTCCAAACTATCTCATTCTTCCCTCTCTTATCTTATCTGATATACTAGCCACGTCTAACATTTCTCGAAACACCTCGTTTCTGATCCGGTCTAGCCTTGTATACCCACACATCCACTTCAACATCTTCATCTCTTCCACTTTCATCTTCTGCAATTGTGACCTCTTGATGGCCCAGCAGTCTGTCTCATATAGCATTGCCGGTCGCACTGCCACCCTATAAAAATTTCCTTTAATTTAGTTAGAAAATTCTTATCACACAGCACCCCTGAGCCCGCCATCTATCTACACCTGCCTGCTTGAACTCGATGTGCTACATCATTATCTATGTCCCCATTCTGCTCCACAAATGATCCTAGGTACTTAAACTTACTTACATGTGGTACCACTTGATCATCGATGGTGAGCTGGCTATTCTCACTGTCGGCTACGCCGCTGAAGTCGCAGTGCAGATACTAGGTCTTTGAACAGCTAATCTTTAAGCCTTTTCTCTCTAAAACATCTCTCCACTGCTCTAGTCTCATAATCAAGGTATGTCTACTCTCTGCGACTAATATAATATTATCAGCAAAAAGCATACACCACGGAACTGCCTCCTGTATCGGCTTTGACAACTCGTCAATTACAACTGACAACTCGTCAATTACAACTGCAAAAAGAGATGGGCTCAACGCAGACTGGCCTACCTTTACCTGAAAGAAGTCCAGGCATACAAACGGTTGTTTTCGTCCTATCATATATATCTCTAATTATGTATATAATTAAGAGATGATTTAATTTGGGCATTGAAAAACTCACAGGTAAACGAATATATGAGATAGCAAAAGTATGATCACATGTCGGTGGGATTTCTTTTCTTTTTTTTAAATGAAGCCATAGAGAACAAAGAATACTAATGTCGCATCTCTAACATAAGAGCGCAACAGTAATATTTTACATGTCTAAATATTAAATAATATATCTTATTGCAAAAAAAAAAAGAATTAATATATCTTATCGTTATCACAAAACAAATCTTTCAATTATGAAGGCTAAGAACAAGTTAGGGTTCATAATCTTTAAGTGCCAACTTGAGAGAGTATTGAATTCTATGATTTTCTCCTATTTTGTCTCCGTGATTATAGAGGTGTATATCATGTAATTATTTGAAATCATTGTATAGCGCGATAATAGGCTGATTGATGGACTAATGTTATGATTGCAGGTATTTGTATTGGATGAGAATCCAAAAAGTTTCAATGATGCGCACGTGACGCGAAATGACGTAGTCAATGACAGGCCGCCACGTGACATCTTGCAGGTTTAATATTTTTTTTTTTTTACAAGAAGAACATGTGTCAGACCTTTATTGACGCGTCCCTCTATTACCGCGTCACTAAATCTGTTCATGAGAATCACAATTATTCCATCAAATTTCTCAAGAATTGAAGATGTGATTCTCCTTCCCAAAAACAAAAACAAAACAAAAGTTGGCCTCATGGTTAACTATATATGGTTAACAAAACAGGGGTAATTTTTCTGTTCAATCTTATTTTCAAAACAGGAAAAATGAAGAGATGAGTGGAGAAGGAGTATATTTGTCCTTCTATAGAGCGGTTATTTCCTAACTGACAAACACACGTACTTCGCACTTGGGCGGTTATTTCGTCGGCAAACTGCTCCGGCAGTCGCCTGACTGACCTGAGTATGGATCCGGATACTGTTCTAGGTGATGGTGAACGCACGACCGAGGAGATTGACCAACTAGCGAGAAGCACCAAGAAGTATAAGCGTCATGCTACTGGGGATTTTGCGGTGCATGAGGATGAATCCATTCCAATGGCGGATGTTTGGATGCATAAAAGTTTTACTGATGTGGTACGGGGTGTCCCATTGGAGAAGCGGGGTTTACATAAGTGATGGAGACGAAAGTGATGAGGATATGGTGCAAGATGAAGATGATGAAATTCTGGATGGCGTAGAGGAGCTTAAAGAGGGCAGAGTTTCGGTGGTGATCTCTAATGACACACGGCGCCAGTTGTGTAAACCATGGAGGCGTGCTTTAATCATTAAGGTCCTGGGAAGGAATCTTTCTTTTCGCGTTTTGGAGCAGAGACTGCAGTCCCTTTGGAATTTGGTGGACGGATGTGCCATTATTGATCTGGAAGAGGGGTATTACGTTGTTCGGTTCTACTCCAAAGATGATTATCAACATGTTCTTGAGGGTGGACCATGGTTGATTCAAGGTCATTACTTAACGGTCATGAAATGGAGGCCCTTTTTTCATCCGGAAGGCCATGCGATCAAGTCTACTATGGCATGGGTTCGGTTTTCAAAGATCCCTCTTGAGTTTTATGATGAGGAAATCCTATTGCAGATTGGGAATAAGATTGGTAGGTCTGTCAAGGTTGATGCTACCACACTTAGGGTGGCACGCGGTAAGTACGCAAGGGTGTGCGTGGAGGTCGATCTTACGAAGCCTCTCATTTCAGTGGTTACATTGAATGGCCGAGACTATAAGGTTGAGTATGAGGGGCTTCATATGATATGCTTCAAGTGTGGCCGCTACGGGCATCGGCATGATACTTGCGGTGGGGGAACGCCGTTAGTAGTTCCTGAGCAGACCATGCCACGGCCATTGGATAAGCAACGGATTGAGGAGGTCTTTGGTCCGTGGATGGTAGCCTCGAATAATAGACGCAGACGGAATCCGGTGTGGGAGGAAAGGTTGCTGCTGGTGTGCAGCAGAGGAACGGTTTTGGTGGTGATCGTGAGGCACATGTGTATCAAACGGGGCTTTCAGGGAAGGGTAAGAAGAACTTAAATAAGGAAGCAGGTTCTTCCAAAGGGTCTGTTTTCAATTCGCAATTCAGGTCTCGTTTTGATGTCCTTGAGGTGGAGGATGAGGATGATGAGGAGTGGCTGTGGAGTTTAGCGTGGCTGCACTTCGGGACCAACTTGAGAAAGTGCCGGATATGGGCCAGCAAGTTAAATTTACATCACACTCAAAGGAGAAAGGAGAATCCAGCAGATCAAAGTCTAGTAAAGGGGTATCATTGCGTAACACTCTTAAGATCAAGCCACAGAATCGTACAGTCCCATTGGAGAAGATGAATACAGGTGCAAGGGGCAAGCCAGCCCATCATGGTGCTGTTGTTAACCAAGATAGGCCATCATTACGGGACCTAACTAATACTGCACCAACTTCAACTCGAACTTTGCTGACTTCGACTACGGATAACACTCTTCCCCTGGTTGCTTCATGTAGCCAGACTGAGAGTGGGCAGTACATTAAGCAACACCCACCGGATCCACAGCTAGGCGAGCAGAGTGTGGTATCTATTCCAAGTGATGGTAAGGCTGATGGAGTGCAGGAGCACAGTCAGAACGCTGCAATTACACATCAACAGGAGATGAATATGGACGATGGCGGGGACCTTCAGGTCCTAGATTCCTAATGGTCTATTCCCAATGAAGGTTTTCTCATGGAACTGTAGGGGTGCCGTGTCCCCTACATTTCATGCGTCTTTAAAAGATTGGATTCGTAAATATGAGCCTGATGTATTATTTCTTATGGAGCCTCGAGTACCCAGTACTAAAGGGCGTAGGATTTTGCGTAATTTTCACTTCAATAAGTTTATTGCGGTTGAAGCACAGGGATTTGCTGGGGGATTATGGTGTTACTGGAACTCCACAACAGTGGCTTTGGAGGTCCTTAGCTACGCAGATCAGTATATCAATTTGGTTGTAACAAGAAATGGGCTGGTTGAGTGGATTTTATCTCTTATCTATGCATCTCCTTCCTACGCGCTCCGGCAGGGCTTGTGGATGCATCTACAGCAACTTGGTAATATATTTCAATGCCCCTGGTGTCTTATTGGTGATTTTAACGAAGTGTTATCGCAGGATGATAAGTGGGGTGGAAGGCGATTTGTAGGCAATGCTGGACTGTATAGCGTGATTGATAGGTGTGCGTTGCTTCAGATGCCTTTTTCTGGCCCAAAATATACTTGGACGAATAATAGAAGTGGAGCTGGTAGGATACTGGAGCGTATTGATTATGCCCTTTGTAATCAACAGTGGAACGCCAGGTTTCCCCAAGCATGTTGCATCACCTTCCAAAAACTAGTTCTGATCATCATCCATTGTTGCTCCAGTTGTGGCCTTCGAGAGTACAGCAGATGGGTGTTAGTCGATTTATGTTTCAAGCGGCTTGGTTGGAACATAGCATGTTCAAGTCTTTCCTGCGTGAGAATTGGTGCGATCAAGGACGGCAGCTGTCTGACATACTTTTACATTGCTCAGAAAGATTGACATGGTGGCGCAAAAATGTGTTTGGCTGTTTAAGAAACAGAAAGGAACGCTGCTTGCGCCGGCTAGCAGGTATTCAGGCTGCCATGTACGCTAGACCTTCCTTACTTGTTTGATCTAGAAAAGGAAATCCAGCATGAACTACAAGAGTGTCTTGCACAGGAGGAAATGTATTGGCTTCAGAAATCTAAACTAAATTGGATTCGTCAAGGAGAGCGAAACACGAGATACTTTCATGCTACTGCAGTGATGAGAAAGAGAAAGTCTGTTGTTAACCGTTTGAAGATGACAATGATGTGTGGGTGATGATCCGAAAATTTTGCAGAGAATGGTTTCACAGTATTTCGTAGTTTGTACACGAAAGATGCTACTGTTGACATGCCTCAGTACCATCTTCATTTCCCAGTTCTCACAGCATTAGATGTACAGATGCTCAAAGGCCAGTGTGTGATGCAGAAGTTTATCAAGCCGTATGTCAAATGGGGGCGTATAAGAGCCCGGGGCCTGATGGTTTCTCACCTATCTTTTTCCAACAAAATTGGGACATTGTTGGCCAAGCGGTGACCAGGTTTGTGTAGATACTTTTCGCACAACACAGTTTCCTGTTCACATGAACACTTCTTTTATTGCCTTAATTCCGAAGACCAACAGCCCGGAGTATGTGTCTCAGTTTAGGCCAATCTCCTTATCTAATGTGGTGATTAAGATCATTTCGAAAATACTAGCTAATAGACTCAAGCTGGTGATTGGTAAGCTGGTTAGCCCAACCAGTGTAGCTTCATTCCTGGACGTCAAGCTAGTGACAACATTATTGTAGTCCAGGAAGTACTACACACAATGCGTAGAAGACGGGGCAAAGTGGTATGATGGCAGTCAAGCTAGACTTGGAAAAAGCGTATGACCGTGTAATTGGGATTTTCTCAAGCATGTTCTTCAGGAGGTTGGTTTTAATACGGAGTTGGTGCAGCTAATGATTTTTAATTACGTCGGCTCGAATGCAGGTGCTGTGGAATGGGTGTGCTCTAGAATCGTTTCAGCCGCAGCGAGGTCTAAGGCAAGGAGATCCTTGGCGCCATATCTCTTTGTTTTATGTATGGATTTCTTGAGTCAGATGATAAATAAGGCAGTGCAGCATAATCGGTGGAAGCCTATTAAAGTATCTAGAACTGGTCCTGCTATTTCCCACCTTTTGTTTGCGGATGACGTACTGCTGTTGGAGTGGCCACAGAGGGGCAAGCCGAAGTGATGTCCTCTATGCTACAGAACTTTTGTACTCACTGGGCAGAAAGTAGTATTAGTAAGTCACAGGTGTACTTCTCTTCGAATGTGCCGCATCAACGGGTAGAAGCTATTAGCCAGCGCTTGGTATCCCCACTACGCACGATTTGGGCAAATATTTGGGTATGCCTTTGCTTCATGGTCGTGTCACTTCGGCCACATATGACTATTTGGTCGATAAAACCAAGAGGAGGCTAGCATCATGGAAGAGCCGTTTGTTGTCTAAGGCATCTAGGAACATTCTTATTCAATCTGTTTCCTCAACCATCCTTACTATGCCATGCAAACGTCATTATTACCAACAGCTACAGTGGATAATTAGAGCGCCTTAATCGTTCCTTCTTTTGGGGTGAAAGTGATACACAGCGGAAATTGCATATGGTTGCATGGAATGCAGTGTGTAGGCCGAAACATGGAGGTGGAACTGGCTTGAAATGTTACGCTTGATGAATCGCGCTATGCTTGCTAAATTGTTGTGCGGTTGTTGTTGCAGGAGGACGTGTTGTGGGTTAAAGTGTTACGTGCTAAATATGGGAACCCACTTCGGTTGAATCCGCCCAGGAAGCCATGCACACATACATGGAGGAGTATCTTGGCTGTAGTCCCTTTGGTTCTGCAGGTTTAGTTCATTCAGTTTCCAGCTCGATATCGCACGTGGAGGACGGCATAGCCGTGTTTGGGCAGGTACATCTACTGGCTGTTTCACAGTTGCTACTGCCTACCAGTTGCAGTTCCGGAAGGAGATAAATTGCAAACGGCAATGGCAGAATATTTGGCGATTGAAAGGACCACAAAGAGGCAATTTTCTATTATGGCAAGCTCGTTTAGATAGGCTACCAACTGCTGCAGCATTGTATCACAAGCATTTACGCGACTCGCCATCATGTGCACTCTGCAATCAACCTTGGGATACTACCCTCCATTCCTTAAGAGACTGTATTTGGGCTAAACGAGTTTGGGACCGTATTGTTCCCATGTCGCAGCAAGTAGCATTCTTTAGTAAGCACGCCAGCGGTCCAACAATGGATCGACTGCAACTTAAATGGGCATCAACTGGACCATCTTGGGGAGTCTTGGCCTTATATATTTCGGGAGGCAATACAGCAAATCTGGACACTGAGGAATAAGGAACTCTTTGAGGAAGATTTTTCACGCCCATGTATATCTATAGTAGTTAATAACGTGTATGAACGAGTACGCAATATTCGTATTGCATGGCAATTAGGTTAGACGGGTAGGTGAGTGTGCATGGTTGTAGTTGTTAGTTGCTACTTGTGTTTGTTGTACTGTATAGTCATTTGACTTTGTTCATTAATAAAATGATCCTTTCCTCGAAAAAAAAACAAAGATCAACAGCTTCAGTTATAAATGTTTTCATGTGCTTGCAGGAGATGGTGCATTTAACTTATATTCTTTGGGATAGACACCTTTCATGTTTTTTTCCTTCTAATATTTCTATCTAGATTTGTGGTTGCTTTCTGTCTCTATCAGTTTATTATTATTATTATTATATTATTATTATTATTTATTATTATTATTATTATTATTATTATTATTATTATTATTATAAACGTCTCATACATAACTCAGCTGATACTTACGTTATTCTAGAAATTTATTATTCTAAACGGGCCAAAGCAATATGCATGTACGTTGATGCTCTGGTGTATTTTTTGAAACTTCGGGTTATGAACTTATAAAACATGGAATCGACTCGATCATCCGATTATAAGTTCATTTCATACCGGACCAGACTAGAACAGGGTTCTATACATTTTCAGTATGAGAAAGGATCATTCGAACGTATTTAATTAGATACTCTATTTATGATCTCCAAGTGAACATTTGACCGAATCTACTTTATCAATATAAAAAATATGTATGTTTGAGAGAGTTCACGGTGAAGCAATTAGAACAGGGAGTCTATCTTTACACTTGTGGGCTCCACATGTGCACTGCACGGGTTGCTGCAGCTGGTATTATAGGTAGCTTCTAGTATTATACATAGCTCATCATCAAAGAGTGGCCATCATTTTTATGTGGTGTTTTGGTTGGAGGGTTTGAAAATAAAGGAATGAGTTTGAAGGAATCCAAACACATTGAAGTTGTTTGTTTAGATAAATGGGGGTATGGGTTTCACTTTGATATCCAAGTATTTGGTAATTGATA